>PVIC010037483.1:0-10123 GCA_004025085.1 Thryonomys swinderianus | reverse complement strand
TCAGCGAGATGATAGATTCCAAGATAGCAGAAACAATGGAACTTTTTAAACAGCTTCAAGCAGAGCTCCAGGGAATGATGAAGGAGAACGAAAGCTTGCACAGTAGGATGAATGAAGCAGAGAACTGAATCTCAGACCTAGAGGACAGCATAGCAGCCAGCGAGCAGGAAAGGTATAATCTATGGAAAAGGGCAAGGGACCATGAGAAATCAATTCAACAGCTTCTAGATGACTCAAAGAAAAATAATATAAGACTGATTGGAGTCACTGAGGAAGCAGGAGACAGTGTAAAAGATATAAAAAAGCTATTGTCAGAGATAAGAAAACTTCACAGGAAAAGAAATCGACATACAGATAAATGAGGCCTATAGGGCTTCAAAACGCCATGACATAAAAATATGTACACCTAGATATATAATTATCAAGGTTCCAGATGCATAACAAAAGAATGAAATACTGAAAGCAGTGAGAGAAAGGAAGAAAAATCACCTACGAAGGGAAGCCCATTAGGATCACAGCAGACTTTTTAACACAAACACTCAGTGCAAGGAGAGCATGGAGGGAAGTATTTTCATGCATTGCAGGAAAACAACCTCCAACCTAGACTGTTGTATCCTGAAAAACTATCTTTCAGAATAGACAGGGAAATAAGATACTTCCATGATAAAGAACATCTGAAAAACTTCACAAATACAAAACTTGTACTCCAAAACATTCTAAAGAACATCTTGGAAAAAAAAACACAGAAAATTCCATATGCACGAGACCCAGGAGAGTGAATTCATTGGGGCAAACAAGAAACTAAATAGAAAAGGGGAAAAGCAAGGAAGAAAAGAACCAAGAACAGGGAAACATGGCAGCTCTGAATATGTCCATATCAGTCATAACCATTAATATAAATGGACTCAATGGGCCAATCAACAGAATAGCAGATTGGATCAAGAAGCAAGATCCTACAATCTGCTGCATACAGGAAACACACCTAATTCAGAAGAAAACCCATAGACTGAAAATATAGGGTTGGAAAATAATCCTCCACATCACAGGAAACTGCAAAAAAGCAGGAGTGGCTATCTTGTTCACAGAAAAAATAGATTTCAAACCCAAACTGATTAAAAGAGATAAAGAAGGTCACTATATTCTCGTACAGGGAACTATCCAAGAGAAAGAAATAACAATCATAAATATTTATGCACCAAACTCTAATGTACCCAACTATATAAAACAAACATTACTGGACATGAAAAGCCAGTTAACCATGAATACAATAGTAGTAGGGTACTTTAATACTCCACTGTCACAAATTGACAGATCAACTGGACAAATAATTAATAAGGAAATACTTGAGCTAAATCAAACTTTTGAGCAAATGGACTTATTAGATGCCTACAGAATTTTTCATCCTACAAAGTGAGCATATACCTCCTTCTCAGCTGATTGTGAATCATTCTTCAAAATAGATCATATTCTAGTCCATAGAAGAAGCTTAAATAAATGCAATGGAATCGAAGTTATCCCCTGCATACTATCAGACCATAGTGCCTTGAAACTGGAACTGAATAGCAGAAGAAATTCCAAGATCCTCACAAACACATGCAAATTGAACAACACTCTGTTGACCAACCAATGAGCCACAAAAAAATTGAAGAAGAAATTAAACAGTTTCTACAACTAAACAACAACCCCAGCACAACATACAGGAATTTATGGGACACAATGAAAGCAGTTCTACGAGGGAAATTCATAGCAGTGAATGTATACACTCAGAAAATAGAGCAAAGTGAAATAAACAATCTAATGATGAACCACAGACAATAGAAAAAGAGGAGCAAGACAAATGCAAAGCACGTACTAGAGAGGAAATTATAAGGATCAGAGCAGAAATTAATGCAGTGGAGACAAAGAGAACAATACAAAGAATCAATGAATCAAAGAGTTGGTTCTTTGAAAGGATAAATAAAATCGACAGACCCTTAGCCAACCTTATCAAACAAAGGAAGGAAAAGGCTCAAATTCATGCTATAAGGAATGAAAATGGGGAAATCAGCACAGACCCAGAAGAAGTCCAAAGGATCATAAACATGTATTTTCAAAATCTGTACTCCAAGAAGATGGAAAATCTAGAAGAAATGGATAGATTCCTAGACACACATGAACTTCCAAAGCTGAATGAAGAGGATATAAAAATGTTAAACAACCCAATATCAATCTGGGAAATTGAAAATGTAATTTAAAAAAAACCTACAAAGAAAAGCCCTGGTCCTGCCAGCTTCACTGCTGAATTCTACAAAACTTTTAAAGAAGAGTTAATACCAGTACTTCTCAGTCTTTTTAATGAAATTGAAAAGGAAGCAGTACTCCCAAATCATTCCTTGAAGCAACCATCACCTTGATTCCAAAGGCAAGGAAAGATCCCACCAAAAATGAAAACTACAGGCCTATTTCTCTAATGAACATTGATGCAGAAATCCTCAATAAAATACTGACAAACAGAATACAGAGAGTTTTCAAGAAAATCATACATGCTGATCAAGTCAGATTTATCCTGAGAATGCAAGGCTGGTTCAACATATGTAAATCAATCAATGTAATACAGTATATTAACAGACTCAAGGACAAAAACCATATGATTATCTCAATAGATGCAGAAAAAGCATTTGACAATATCCAACACCCATTTATGATCAAAACCCTACAGAGAATTGGAATCAATGGACTTTATCTCAATTTAATACAAACTATTTATGAGACACCAACAGCCAGCATCATACTTAATGGGCAAAAACTGAAACCTTTTACATTAAGATCAAGAACGAGACAAGGATGCCCACTGTCACCAATCTTGTCCAATATAGTGCTGGAAACATTAGCCATAGCAATCAGGCAGGACAAAGATACAAAAGGAACAAAGATAGGAAAGGAAGAAGTTAAACTGTCATTATTTGTTGATGATATGATACTCTATTTGGAGGATCCTAAAAACTCAACCAAAAGACTGCTAGATGTAATTACCAAATTTGGTCGTGTTGCTGGATACAGGGTCAATGCTCAAAAATCAACAGCCTTTGTCTACACAAACAGACTCACTGAAAGAGAAATTGGGGAGTCAATCCCTTTCACAGTAGCACACAGAAAAATGAAATATCTAGGAATCAACCTAACAAAGGAAGTGAAAGACCTCTACTCTGAAAACTATAGGACTCTGAAAAACGAAATAGAAAAGGAAATCAGAAAGTGGAAAGACATCCCTTGTTCCTGGGTAGGGAGAACCAACATCATCAAAATGGCTATACTTCCACAACTACTATACAGATTCAATGCAATTCCAATTGAAATTCCAATGCTATACTTCACAGAGCTAGAGAAAAAAAGTACAAGAATTCATCTGGAACCACAAGAAACCTAGAATAGCAAAAGCCATTCTAAGCAACCACGACATGGCAGGGGGTATTACAATCCCCAATTTAAAACTCTACTATAAAGACACTGTGATAAAAACTGCATGGTACTGGCAAAGTAACAGACCCGAGGACCAGTGGAATAGATTAGAAGATCCATTCACAACCCCGGATACACTAAGCCACCTTATCTTTGACAAAGGAGCTAAACATCCCCAGTGGAGGAAAGACAGCCTCTTTAACAATGGTGCTGGAAAAACTGGGCTTTAACCTGCCAAAAACTAAAGCTAGACTTATTTCTTTAACCATGCACAAAGCTAAATTCACAAAGGATATGAGACTTAAACATTAAAACAGAAGCAATAAGCCTGCTGGAAAACAGGCTAGGTAAAACTCTTGGAGACATTGGCTTAGGCAGAGACTTTATGAATAAAACCTCTACAGCACAAGAACTAGCAGTAAGAATCAACAAATGGGATCTTATTCTACTAAAAAGCTTCTGCACAGCAAAAGAAGTCGCTGGCACTGCTAAAAGACAACCAACAACCTGGGAAAAAAATCTTTACTAGCTGTTTATCAGACAAAGGGCTATTATCGACAATATATAAAGAACTTAAACAGATCAGCCTCCCCAAGTTTAAAGACCCAATTCAAAAATGGGCATCTGAAATGAACAGACACTTCTCAGAGGCAGAAGTCAAAGCAGCTAAGAAGCATATGAAGAAATGTTCAACATCACTGTTCATTCGAGAGATGCAAATGAAAACAACGCTGAGATTTCATCTCACTCCACAAAGAATGGCCGCTATTACAAAATCAACGAACGATAAATGCTGGCATGGCTGTGGGGAGAAAGGAACCCTTCTCCACTGTTGGTGGGATTGCAGACTTGTGCAACCATTGTGGAGATTGTGTGGAGATTTCTCAGAAAACTAGGACTAGGGGTTTCATTTGACTCTGCTATCCCCCTACTAGGAATATACCCAAAAGAATTTTAAAAATCACATTGGAAAGACAGATATACTCCCTTGTTCATAGCAGCTTAGTTCGTGATAGCTCAATCTTGGAAACAGCCCAAATGGCCATCAACTGGAGAGTTGATAAGGAAGATGTGGTTTTGTTTTTTTTTTATAAAATGGAGTATTACTCTGCCATAAAGAATGCCAAAATTGATTCATTTATGTGCAAATGGAGACACCTGGAGGACACGCTAATTAGTGAAATAAATAGACCACAAATAGTCCAATACCGGATCTTCTCTTTGATATGAACACCTGTAGATGCACATGAGCTCTAGAAAGTATGACAGTTTTTGTAGAATGGGAAATTTCCATAGGAAATTTGGTGTGGGAATGTAATGAGGGGAAGGAATAAATATGATTCTGAAAGAAAATAAAAGAGCATGTATATAGGGGGTGGGGAGGTGTGGGTGGGTGGGGATATGGGTAAAAATTAGAATTAACTTGTGTCATATACTGGTACAAATTCCCCAATGTTATATGTGATTGTGAGATGTATATAAATTGTACCAATAAAGAATTCATGTAAAAAATAAAAAATAAAAATTTATTTCAGTGCGGATGGAAGGAAGGCACATAACCAAGAACAAAGAGCTTCGGTGCCAGCCTTAAGAATAATGGCAGGACAGCTAAGGCAACACTGGCGCTCCAAGGTTACTAGTGATAACAACAAAGTATTCAACAGTGAGCCATGTCAAAGCTAAGAGAATGTGGAATTCAATCTGTCATGTTAGGGAGAGTAGGGAGACTACTGGTGTAACAGCTTCTTTATATCCTAGTATCACCCTTTTGTCCATAAGTGATCTGAAGTTATTTTAAAAGATACTTACAATACAGAAATGTCTTTTAAGAAGTGAGGAGATAAAGATAAAAAAATAAAATGGATACAAGTATACGGAAGTTATCAAAACATCTGTGTTTTCACTTAGCTTGAAATGGTCTCAATATGACGCTAACCAGTTACTCAGTTCTAAGAATCCATTTGAAAAAGACAGACTCTGCTGGGAAGCGCAACTATCCCCCCCCCAAGCCTGGAGATTACTTTCTGTGGGGCATCTCCAAGAACACCAGTTGAGGGTTTACAAAGTGAATGCAGGAAATAAAAGGCAAATAATAAGAAACAATAGATCTTTTGCAAAAGGGAAGAAGATCAAGAGATGGAAGGGAAGGGAAGAAGATGAAAAAATTAAGATGTGTTATGTATATGCCCCGACTCCTCATAAGGAATCTATTCATTATGTACTGCAAACATGTACTAATACAAAATTAAAAATGAAACAAAGACAAACTGAATGCAGAGCCAAAATGGCATCTGAAATGCTAACATACTGACAGTATCTATCAAAATGAACAAAGCATAGTAAAATATAACAAACACAAATTCCCCCAGTGGAATCCAAATAAAGGATGAAAACCCAATGCAATAAATTTAAAATTTATCAGCTAAGGAGAGAGATTCATGATTTCAGGATAGAGTGTAACAAGGCACCACTACTAATTTCCCCAGATGGCAGCTTAATAGACTGAGAAAAATCCTCAGATTACATACGAAAACCTCAAATCTGATGAGAAGCAGAATTAGGGATATCCTTACCATTTTCCTTTATTGAATGAATAAAGCAAAAATAGCTGACATGAAATAGAAAGAAAATAAGGAGAACTGGCTTCTTCTAGTGGAAGAAAAGAAACCCAGATTGCACAGAATAAGAAACCTCTCAGGGTTTCCTCCTCAGGAAGCAGAGAGATCTCGAGATTAAGTGAATCAAACTCTAGTTCAGGACTATTAAGTCTCAGTGGACAGTGATGACCATATTTTCTCTTCTACTCTTTTACTTGGATATGGACAAATAATTACAATATAGTAGGTTAAGTCCTTGACCATGTCAAAGTTAGAAAATATACTGATTCCAGATAAGAGAGAACAGGTCAAACAAACAGATTTCTTAGACAGACTCCATGTAGAAAGAACCAGATGAAAGGAACAGCAAATAATACATGAACTGCTGTATCAGTTGTTGCCATTAAGATACATATAAGAAAGGCCAAAAACTGGGTCTGGAAGAAAACACAAATAAAGGAACAAAAAGAAATAAAACAATTGCTTCATGCTCTCGTAATGAATGAAAACATTTAATAAAATGAGAGCTTTAAGATAAGATTTTTAAAACAAGTGGATAAGATGAAGCCAGAGATTACAAAACTAAAGAAAATAGTATTAAATGATTAATCAATGAAATTTAAAGAGCAAGGAAAATGCTAAGAAATAATAAAATAAAATTCTAACAATAAAAAAGGTTTGAGATTATCACAGCAAATTAAGATGAAATACAGAGACTTAAGCAGATATAGGAGACAGACAAGAAAGAAGATTCGTATAAAGACAACAGAAAACCTTGAACTTGAGAACACAACAAAAGGAACAAGATGTACTCAAAGACACAATACAAGAGAACTTCCCCAAATAAAAATTTTATAGATTGAAAGATTACTAACTTCTGGGGTTTTTTTTCCATTCTGAATGTACCACAGTAACACAG
Source organism: Thryonomys swinderianus (assembly GCA_004025085.1). Taxonomy (NCBI): domain Eukaryota; kingdom Metazoa; phylum Chordata; class Mammalia; order Rodentia; family Thryonomyidae; genus Thryonomys; species Thryonomys swinderianus. The sequence continues at coordinate 3,169 of PVIC010037483.1, read as the reverse complement.
ACTATAGCTAAACAACTGAAATACAAGAAATATATAAGAAAAACATCACCATGGTAGGTGAGATCAGTTAGTCTGGCCTTCGATTTTTCCACAGTGAAGCTTCACATGTAGAGACTGTATTGTATTACATATGTGTATTACACATGTAGTGTTAACACATGTAGAGCCTGGTAGTGACCAGACGGTGTCATAGAAAGAGAGGCAGCTGTTCAGGAATAGCTGAATTCCTGTAAAGGAATCAGGTAACCTTGTCAGAAAGATCTCTGAGTTTAGTACTCAGTGGCTCTTTGTGGAGAACAGCTTGAAAAGAAATTTATACATGGGAGGACTCAAAATATAGGGCTCAAGAACTGACTGCTAGCCAGGTATGGTAGTGCCTTCCTGTGATCTCAGCACGCAGGAGGTTGGGAATGGAGGACGACTGCAAATCTGAGGCCAGCCTGACTTATACAGTGAGATCCTGTCTCAAAAAGTTTTTTAATAAAAAAAGAATTGACTATTAAATCATTATGCAAATTATATTTTTCTGAACAGAATATAAATATTATCAAACTGGACAAAGTAAGATAAATTAGAAGAATTGGTATTAGAAGAATGGACTATTTGCAGGCCATCTGGACAATTTATTATGAATAATATTTCTCGCAACTAAATTTGGGAAGCATTGAATGGCAGCACCCTGGAGATTTCATTCCCTGTAAAACAGCTGAAAATCAAATCCTTAAGTGCAGATTCATTTGATTTTGGAGTGAAAGAGACTACAGATCATTAGGCTTTTAGAGTCAGAGAAGCTAACAGATCCATAAGCTTTTAGGATTAGCATGGCTAATCTGAGTTGGCTGATCTCAGAAGGAAAGTTTATGCTTTTCTGGCCTTCAGAGAGTAGAGGAGAATTCAAATTGCACAAATTCACATCAAGAAATTGCAGCTCACTATAACTGAGGGATTGTAGAAAAGAACTTTCACTTGAAAGAAAGATCTTTATATTTTCAGCCAAACAAAGAATACCTTAGAGTCATGAAAAAATCACAGTTGTGACCTCAACCTTCATGACAGAAAAATCATAAAGAACAAGGAAAGGCTTCTGCACCAGAGGGGGGAGAAATGTTACCCTACTTGGAGGAAGATGAAACAGTTGAATTCTAAATCCAGACTAGTAAATTAAAGTCTGGAAAAACTCACAGGGTGCCAAATAATGTATAGACTTTCATGAGAAAGGCAGCTAATTTTAATGACATTTTGCACATTTTTTCCATTGTGATTCTGGTAAAAATTCTATCATATACACATAATTATCACCCCAGTGAAGAAACTCAGCTTGAGAGAAATAAGTACTTGCTCAATGTTGTACCATTAACAGGTACTAAAAGTAAAACCTAAATCCAGGGCTCCCTCATGCTTTTGTTCTTTAAAAAAAGAAATGAATCTCTACGGATGATACAGTTTTACTAACACAACTTTGGTCAAACTAGGTTTATTCTTTTCTTAGTAATATTCCAAGAGAGTAATATTCCAGGTATGAGAGTTTGACAGAGAGTTACAACATTCTAATTAGTTATACATTATATTACCCATATTCTTGTGTATGTTATAATGCAAAGATATCAAAGTTTCACAGAATGAATTTTCTTTTCCAGTTCCAGGGATCGAACTCATGACCTTGCACTTGCAAGGCAGGTGGGGGCAGCACAGAGCTAAATTTCCCCATTGTGGTCCCTAGAACAATTGTTGCTTAAGGATCCTCTTATCGAGTTGTGTTACATTCAGGTACAAATTCTCGATGTCGAATGTGATCATAGTATGTATAAAATGTACCAAGAATCCTCTTTTAAAAAATGTCGCTAGCCTGTGTTATCTTTTAAATGCAAATGATCTCTAAAGTCAGAGATTTTATCTTAAAGAGTTTTACACTTTGCTTCTTTTTCCTTTGATGGGGTTTCTGGCACACCAGAGGTGCTTAGAAATATTTGGTGGACAACTCATGAAATTGGAAGATCATCTTTAGAGAAAAATTACAGAACTCTGTCCTGCTGAGTATTTTTATCAGAAACTTAATGAAGACACAGAGGACATGTTTATCAAGTTTGGAGATGACAGAAAACTGGAAAGGATAGTGAAGATGAGTGATGATAAAATCAAGAATCAAAGCGTTCTTGACAGGTTGAAAATAATAGGCAAAACCCAAATCTGTTCTGTGTATACATTTAAAAATTCAACTGCCTCAATTCAGTGGGGAAATGTGGTTCGACAGCCTTCTGTGTGAAGAAGATATGAGAGTTTTATACGTTCATAACACAAGCCAACAATTTGATATAACTGCTAAAAGTTTTTAAAATTGCATTAATAGGATAATTGTGTTCAAATCCAGAAAGTAATAAACCTCATAGGTTTCTGTACTGACCCGATCACAGCTAAAATGTTGATTTTGACCAGGAACATTCCAAATTAAGATAAATACCAGCAAATTCAGGACCTTGGGAACACAATGACCAAAAAAGAAAAGTGTTTTTCAAGAGATAATTAAAAGAACCAGGGCACTTGGGCCTGTAGTACTTTGAATTTGAGGGACTACTATGTTAATAATGTTAACTACATCAAAATTTTGTCAAAAAAGACAAAATTTTGGGGTCAGGCATGTCCCTTTGGCTTCTTCCAGAGCCCTTACATTCTGATCCAGAGGGAAACTTGGTACCAAATGAGAAGACTGTTGAATGGTTTTCATTCCTCAGTGGCCTGTATGGAATTCCTTTACCAACCACCTGCTTTCTTTCTGACATGTACTTCTATCTGCAAGCAAATCTGTTTCGGGGGCAAAAGTTACTTCCTTCCTGCGTTGAGTATGGCACAACCGTATCCTTTGTCCCATAGTTAAAAGTGTTGCTTTTGGACCTGAGATTTAGCTCAGTGGTTCCGGCACCTGCCTCCCAAGCGTAAGGTCCTGGGTTTGATTCCAGTAACCACATACAATGCTGGGCGTGGTGACTCACACCCGACGGCAATCAATACCACATACCACAGTGCCTGGCGTGGTGACTCACGCCTGTAATCCCAGCACTCGGGAGGCAGAGGCAGGAGGATTGCTGAGTTCGAGGCTTGCCTGGGCTACACAGTCAGCTGAGGGCCAGCCTGAACTACAGAGTGAGACCCTGTCTCCAAAAAAAAAAAAAAA
>PVIC010037482.1:0-18062 GCA_004025085.1 Thryonomys swinderianus | reverse complement strand
AAACCCTCTTAGATATGAATCCAACTCACAGGTTAAAAAGTATAAGAACATTTTTTCTCACCTTGTTTTAGGCAACTATTTAGACATGATATCAAAAATGACAAAAAGTAGATAAATTGGATTACATTAAAATGATAAACTCTTGTACACAAATAACACCAAGAAGAAAATGAGACTAGGCATTCAATCACCAGAAGAAAAATAAAGACAAAAGAAAAGAAAAGGCAACTTTAGAGATTGGGAGAAAGTGTTTGCAAGTCGTGTTTGGTATAGGACTTTCATCTAGAACATGCAAAGAGCTCTTACTTCTAAATAATGAGACAATGCAATTAAAAATGGGCCAAGTATCTATCAAGTAACAGTAAGCACTTGAAAAACTGTTCAATATTATTAGTCATCAGGAAAATGCAATTCAAAACCACAATAACATACTACTTCCTACTCACTAAAGAGTTGTGACTATAAAAAAAAATACGAAGTGTACAAGATTGTAGAGAAAAATGTATCCTTTATACATGGCTGGTAGAAATGTAAAATGGTGTTTCGGCCTTGGAAACAAGTCTAGCAGCTGTGTTGAATGTCAGGCCTAGTTACCATGTGACATAGCAACTTCCCTTCCAAGTACGTACTCAAGAAAAATGAAAGCAGTACATATCCAGGCAAAGACTCATACATGAATGCTCTTAGTGTTCTTAATCCTAATAGTCAAAAAATGGCAGCAATTCAAATATGTACCAATATGTGAATGGATAAACACTGTGTGATACACACATCCATATGATACAATATTATTTATTGATAGAAAGACAGGAATACTAATTAATGCCTTGTAAAAATGAATACGCTTTAAAAACAACATTGTATAAAATAAAAGCAGTCAAAAAGACACGTTTATGATAATATTTCTATGGAATGTCCAGAGTAGGCAGTAAGTCCATGGAGACAGAGAAAGGCTAGGATGGGAAGGACAGCCATGAAGAGTGGTCGCTCATGTACAAAGTGGTCGCTAATGTGCTGGGTGATGAAATGGACCACAAATGAGATTATAGCAAGTTACAGAACTCTGTGTATATGCTAAAACCATCGAAATGTACTCTGTAAACAATGAGCTATGTGTTATGTGATTTCTATCTTACTAGAGCTGTTGTATAAAAAGTAAATGCTAAAAAGGCATGTGAATCTAAGGGAAGACTTAAACTGATCAGAACATCTAGTCTGTCTCTCTCTCCTTTGATTGAGATTAATAATATTTACACTGTAAGATAAAACACATTGACCAAAATGTGCCTAGCTTACATATAGCATATCAAGGATGTAAACTCTCAATTGTTTCTACTTTGATTCATTATTTAATGTTGTAAAAACTGAATTAACTGTATTTTACATGTATAGATTTATTTTGACTTGTAAAGAAAAATATTTTCCTCAAAACATGTTTTCCAAAACTACTTTTTAACTCATGCAGAAAATATTGCATTTCCTTTTATAAAGTTTAATTTATAAAACAATAATCCATTATATTTTGTTGAAGTAAAATTTCTAGCTATATGCTATGCTTAAAAATTGTCCTTAGGTTTAGATAGGATCTATAACTACTTATCTTTCTCTCCTGTTAATTATTTTACTTTTTAAATTTTTAGATTCTTTCATGTTCATATTTCATTTTCTTTTAAGAGCAGGCAACTAAAATCTGTACATAAAGTAGATGTTTTATTTCAATTATGATAGTCTAGGTCTTATGAAAAATCAGAAAGATGTGAGAAATATTAGTGAGAAAAAAATATTGATTCTTGCTTCCTTCTTGGAAATTAACCCATGTGAAATATTTTAATGCCAATTATTTACTTCTATGATGTTTATTACAAGGTGAGAGAAAAAAAAGAAAGAGGTTGAAAGTGTAATTCAGTAGAGAGCACCTAGTCTACAAGGGCCTGAGTTCCAGCCCCAGCACCAGAAATGAAGGGCGAGAGGGAGAAAGACAGAGGGTGAGCAAAGAAAGTAGAAACCGAGGAAGGAAGGAATGAGGGACAGTGAGGAGACAGAAAGGAGGAAGGTAGAAAGAAAAGAGAAAATTTGTGCCTCAGGTGAATGCATGAAAGTAACTCTGGCTGTGTTTATACAGAAGTAAACAAAATGTTTGAAGTATTAACACTGGGTTTTAAAAATAGTTTCTCATCTTATTATCTTTTAAACATAAGGTCATCTCGGTATCTTTCAATACACTCATATAGTTATTCTGGCTACACATTGCGGCTGAGTGTGGTGGCACGTGCCCCCAGTCTTGGCACTCAGGAGGCTGAAGCAGGAAAATCCAGAGTTCGGTGCCAGTCTGGGTAACTTACAGAGGGATTGCGAACATGACTGATCACGGAAGGTCGAAAGGCATCAAGGGCTCTCCTGAGTCTGGGCGATAACCTGAAGAGAGTATTCTTTTTTCTTTTCAATTTTTTATTCGCAGAATTGACAGTAAATAATGTTTGCATTCGTATTAGGGAGCAGGTACCCAGAGTTCACGAATTGTAACTCCTTGTTTGGCTCTCCTCTCTCCTGTGCTCCTCCCTTTGTGTCTGGAGCACCTTCCTATCTGCCAAAGATCTATCCCCTGTTTCCTACTGTCTGTCATTTTTAGCTTAATCATAACTCATGTGATGCTGAGGTTTGGATGTCTGATTTACGGCACTTAACATCTGTGTCTGGGGACCAGTGCCTGCTCCTTCCGTGGGGCAAGAATCTCCTTCCAGCTCCGGAGCCGGCTTCGGGGCCCCAAGCAGAAGCTGTGAGGCTCCGCAGGCGCTTGTCAGGGCCGCTGCGGGCGTCGCGTCTTTCGTCCTTGCCACAGAAAAGTGATTACAAGCGCCGGCGCCGTTAAGGCAGAGAGGCAGCTTTAAGAGACGGAGCTACCGAAATAGTTTCTTCCGCAAGGACTTAGGAACGAGATGAATCGAAGAAACCTAACCCAATGTCCAGAATTTTCTCAGGGTCCCATCATTAATTCAAGGGACGCGGCGGAAGGAAAGGGAATCTGGGAAGCGCTTGTGCACAGGTCTCACGCAGGAAGCAAAGTTCCGGAGATGAGCGGACGGGCGGTCCGTGCCCGCGCCCGTACTCTAGCGCCGAGGTGGGCACAGGGCGTCGTGTGTGCTGTCACGTGAGGGGAAAGGCGGCGACGGAATCTCCTAGGAAGTGTGCGTGTGAGCTAGATCGGAGCGCATTCCAGAGGACCGGCAAGGAGCCCCACACCTCGAGGACGTGCTGCGGCACAGGACGGGGCCCACGGCCCTCTGAGGACGGAGACGCAGAGACACAAAGCACGGTGGCGGGAGGGAGCCCCTGTGAGCGCAAGGCAAGGGCCGGGGCTGGAGGCGCTGCGCTTTCTCGGGCGGCGCGGGGTGAACCGGCCTGTCGCGCTCAGGCTCACTAGACGCGAGCGGCGGGCCGTCTGTGCGCACCAAGCAGAGCTTATTTTTAATTATCTACTCCTGTGACTAAATTGGGCCGAAATTTAAAAATAGGTTCTGCAGGCCGAAAGAAGTCGCACAGGAAGGAGCTCCTTGCTGAATTAAGCTGCGCTGAAGTGAGAGCTGCGTCTCCAGGACGGCGCGTTCCCCACGAAAACGACGGCAAATCCATCCCGCCGGCCAAGCTCGGCGGAGCGCTATTATCAACTCAATTGTATGTTTTTTCCTGTTGCAAAAACATGTTCCCAAAAGACTTCTAAAATAGCTTTCTTTCCTGCTAAACTGTTGTGCCAAGCACTTTTTTTTTCTCTTTCTGATTCTCAGCCTTAACTGGACCAGGATGTGTAAAGAAAAAAAATGCCCCGTCACATTGGTCAGGGTTTAATGGGCCTGTGAACGGCGGAATCATTTCCTCACCCGGCTCCTCCCCCCGGGCATCTTCAGACAGCGAGTGTTCGTCAAGAGGCAGCATATTCGGAAGAATTTCAAGGGCAACACTTTCCTCAAAAGTCACCTATTCAACCAAGACATCTAGCAAGAATAAAAGAAAAAAAAATATGTGTGTGTATAGGCACCAAAATAGAAACACTTCCGTAAGAGAAAAAAATGTTGTGACAGAGAATAAGCATTTTGTGAGCATCTATAGCCTATTACTTCTACAAATAATCTAAGAAAAAATTAGATTCTGCAGTGCAGGTGGTCCTGGCCAAGTAGGGGGATGGATCGTTGGAGCCCGTGAGACCCCTTTCCCCAAACAAATTTAAGTAATTAATTAATCGCCTGAAATGGTATCGTAAATACCTAATATTTCTCTGTCTCCATCCTTCCTTCCTTCCTCTCTTCTTTTGTTACTAAATCGTCTGTGGAACCATAACCGCACTCCGAGGTCCGTCCTGGCGTTCCGAGTGAGCTCGGCTCTGCTGAGATCCGCTGCCCAGACCCACGAGGGGCCCGCAGCACCCACGCGCGTCTCTCCGGCAGAGAGCAAAGGTCTCCCTGGCCTGCGGCGTGGCCAGTGGCGATCTCCACGCTGCCGGAAGTCAGCAGCAGGGAAGCGCCTCGGCGGAGCCCCCGTGTGCAAACCTCCTGCAGGCATCCTGAAGGAGGAGCCGGCGCGGTTCTCCGGCCGGGGTGCGCTTTGCGGCTGCAGATGGCCAGGAAAGAAAGAGCCGTCGGAGGCCCGCGCCGGAAACACCAAAGACCGGAAACGAGCAGAAAGGGAGACGCGGGCCGCGAGCTCGGGCTCCCACGGACGGGCCCGGGTGTGGACGCCAGCTGTGGACCTTAGCGTCCGGGGGGAGGCGGCTTTCAGCGCGGCTTCCGCAGCCCCGCGTGCAGCTCCAGGATGGTCGGGTGGGGGGTGACGCCCCATCTCCTGGCGCGATGTCAGAAAGCAAGAGGAGGTTTCTCCGCCAGCAGAAAGGGAGTCTTGCTTTGCTCAGACTAGCCTCAGTTCCACGTCTTGTAATTTTGAGTAAAACGATACATGGACGTTTACCAGCGCCAGATCTACCTTTCTGTGCCGGAACTGCAGGTGCTGGGACTTACACTCTAGAGTGAATGAGGATGGTACTCCATACGATCACTTTTTTTTTTTTATCTATAAGACATTGTGTGTGTGTGTGTGTGTAGTATCAGTGCTCAAGTCTGTCTCATCTTTCCTTATTTAAATCTTTTGTACTTTATCACAAATTCAGACCAAGGAGACTTCTTTCTGCACAGACATCATCAACTTTAGTTTCTATTTGCCTAATTAATTCTGAATGAAGATTTAAAGCTTAGAAAACAGAAAGCGTCAGACACATCATCTGCAAATGGCAGGGGGTTTTAGCGAGACGTTCATTGCCCCAAACGATACTCGAACAAGGACCGAGGACCCCGTGGAAGTCGGCCTCCGCGTGCGCAGCTTGGGAGGTGGAGGCGCGTCCGGGAGTTTGGAGTCCTACGCGAGAACTGTGCGATGAATTCTGAAATCTTTTTCTTACCGTACTGCTGCCCGTTACTCCCGCGTGGACTGCGGGAGGCCTGCTTGTGTCTGTGGTGTGTGTGTTTGGGTCTGGAAATGCTTTGATCATTTTGGACCACCTAATGTGCTTGTTAGTATGCAAGCAGCGCCAAGGTGGAGCTATGAGACAGACGCACGTGTCGTGTCATTCACTGAACATCTGCTCCACACTCCGCAGCAGACCATGAAGCTCCATCCCCATCAGGGAAACCAAACCAAAGCAAAACTAATTAGATAAGTGAAAACAAACATTAGTGCTCCCAAATGATTTAAGTTCAGGAACGACACATGCAATCTCTGATTCTGTAACGGCCCATCTAAGCTGAAAAGTTTGAGGATAACCTGGGCTACACAGCAAGACCCTGTCACAAAACAGAGATAAAAATAACAATATGTTTAAAATAAAAATAAAATAAAAATTAGAAGTAAATTCTTTAGCCATTAAAATTGTACAGGACTCTCTATTTACATCTGAAATTTTCTAGAGAAAAGCTTTCTCAGGAAACATCTTGGGAAGATTCTGACCCTGCAAGATGTGGAGTACCCATTAGGAAAACAAAGAGGCAAATAAAAGTGACAGAGGAAATATTGAGAATCTAACCTACATTTACTGATTTGTTCATGCATTCATTTATTTTTATCTGTGATCTTTAGACAAAACATTGTTTGTAATGCAGTGGTTGATACTTAAAAGACCAGAGAATGTTGAAACAACGAGTTTTGTTTATGTCCATGGTGTGCGTGTGTTGGTGTGTTCCAGGAAGAGGGGAAGGGAAGGGAGGAAGGGGGGAGAGAGAGAGAGAGATCGAGAGAAAGGGGTAACGGTGGACCCAACCTCCTGAGATACATAAATTAACCTTTGAATGGGAAAATAGTCCAGGCAGAGATTCAAAATGCTCACTGTGTGAAAGATTTGATTACTGATTGTCTTTTTAGGACTTAGCTTTGACTCTCTCAGGGCCAAGGAACTTTATTTGAACTATTCATTTTTTTCCTTTCCCTCCACATCATGCCTACACCACAGGTCGGTTTCATGCATCTCTTTAATGCTTACTCCAACAGCATGTTATTAAGATAGGTCTTTTTCTTTTAAACTTCTATTTTTTGAGGGCATTTGTGAGTATAGTCTTACTAATAACCATTAGGTCTCCAGGGCATTGTCTAATATACATTAACCTTTATTGTTATTTAATGAATCAATAAATGAAATTGTTATCCTTTTACAAAATATGTTCCCACGTTTATATAGCTAATATCATTTTAATGTTTTACAAGGACTGATCATATCAAAATTCTTTTGTATTTAAGGAGAGTCAAGAGTAGTGAAAAGATGGTTTGTTTTGTTCATTTACAAAGTAAAAGTGCTTAAAATTTGTCAGTGGAAGTGTTTTGTCATAACTGTGAAGAACACTAAGAAATTAGGTGTAGCAATACGAAAATAAAAGTGAGAAGATGACGAACATTTTAAAATGAACTATTTAATTCATCGGTAGTGCACAGAAAATTTCTGTAGTAAGTTTTTGCCTATTCTAGAAATTTGTGTTAACATGGACTTTTCTATATGAGAATAAAAGTAACCACTTAAAAATAGAAGTGCACAGTGCCGGGCGTGGTGGCTCACGCCTGTCATCCCAGCACTCGGGAGGCAGAGACAGGAGGATTGCTGAGTTCGAGGCTTGCCTGGGCACCATAGTGAGCTCAGAGCCAGCCTGAACTACAAAGCGAGACCCTGTCTCAAAAAACAACAGCAACAACAACAACAACAACAAAAAAACCCAACACCACCAACAACAAAAAAATAGAAGTGCAAAACATCTTTGGGCATAAGGTAAAGACTACGATGCATTTAAATCAAAATCTACAAAACTTTGACATTAAAGCTTTCTCTAGCAACAGTTATATATTTAAGTAACACACCACATTTTAAAAATTCAAATTACATGACGTTGAGTATGTATAAATCCAGGTTCTAATTTTAACCAAACCTGGGATTACAAGGAGACAGTGGAATGTAGCAGTACTAGCAGCAGCAGGTGTGGTTCAGAGGCTTCGTGCTTGTGGTGCATTGCATTCTCTAATGCTCCCACCTCCATGTCCTGTTTCAGTCTCTGTGACAAAGCGAGCTTTATACAATCTACACCAAACCATGGTGGCCTCCGTTTCTTTTTAAAGTTTGTAAACGTAAGGGTAGTTCATTGGACCCTGAATATATATTTCTTTTTAAATTCTATAGTTCTAAGAGGAAATAGATTATTATTATAGCCAAAGCATAACTATTTAAGCAAACGCAGTAAGTGTGGAAGTCCAAACTAAAATAAAGAAAGTTTTTCAGTAATTTACCTCAGATTATTAATGCAACAAAATACTAAAGTTTGGAACATAATTTGATATAATATATGTATATATATTTGTTTTTATTTTGGTTTGGTTTCATTTTGTAGTTAGAGTGATATTTGCCTTTCTTCTCTCAACATATTAGTTAATAAGAGATTAAAACAACAGTCTAAAGAAGCGTGACAGTATATTTTATAGAGTACAGTTATTAAATATTATTTTAAAAATAGAGAATCTGAGGATAAAAGATGTTTAATATGAAAACCAAAATACTGATGATGATGATGAAGATTTAATCAGTTTCATGTGTGCAAGGTAAATTCTTACCCCCAGCCTAAGCTATATTTTATACTGTATAACTTTCTTCTAGAAGGTGAGAGTGACACAAAAGTTCAGACATCCGTCATTGAAATGAGTGAGCTCACTATGAGCTTGTATTAAAATCCCTTGTTCCTTATGTACTTAAAGACAGTCAAAACAGAACAAAAATCTGTCTTCAGTTGCCAGTTTGTCTTTACTCTCCGTATAATCAGAATACTTTGGATTTTATTGTAATTCACGTACAAGTTCTCACATCTCAGAAAAGCAACCAGAAAAATTTTATACAAGAAATCAAGTAATTTAATTACTGTGTTGAAGGAATGAGGCAACTGTATACCCATGATAAATAGCTAAACTAAGGAAAAGAAGGTGTAAAAATAGATTTTCTTCTTTATTATTCTAGCAATTCTCTCTTTATGCTCCCCAGCCATTAAAATGTTACTTTATAGATGTATAGCATTTACTTTTTCTAAAAAAAAAAAGTAGCAATCACACCTTAAAGGGAGTGCAAATTAATTTAGAGCACATTAGAGGTTCGCAACTACATCTTGGATAAAGTCCTGAAGTCTTTCCTTCACCTTCTTTTTTCTTTCTCTGAAGTCCTCAAGAGAGTTTTGTTGAGGAGCGTTTTACAAGTCAAAGTCTTTAATTGACTGTTTACCAACTAATGATGGATAATGGCTCTGGTCTCCCTGGGAAAGTGTTTACAGCACAAGCCTCTTTTTCTCTTTCTACTAGGTCAGCTTTTCAAACTTATTTGTTTTCATTCAGGGAACGACTTTGGTAGAATGTAAGATTTTTCTCTCCAGAGCAATAAAGGAGATGTTTACTGTGGCTTAAGCATACATCAGAAAATAGACATATTCTGATTTTTACTCTTAAATATGTGGTTCAAATAACTTTAAACAAAGGAGTCTTAGTACTAAATATTTGATTTAATGGTAATGGAAATTGAGTATAGTAATTGCATATACCCTGGAGAGAGCATATGTCCAAAGCATAATCTACAAATTATAGGACGAAATTCTATACTTTAGAAGGTTTTTTTTTTTTACAATTCAACAAAAGTTTACCGAGTCACTAGTTTGTCTCACTCTAACCTAGTTGTGAATTAAGTGATGGCGCATAAAAGGTTAAATAAAAATTCTCACAAACTATAGTAAGTGGGACAGATCGATCAAATGCTCTAATTTAACATTAGAAAGGCAGACAAGTCTCATGAAGGTCTTATGACCTCAGTGGAAGGGTGGGAGGGTGATTTCTTGGAGGAAGTGATACTTGACTGGATATTTGCAGTGTGTGTCCTCAGTGAGTAGGCAGGAATGGGGGCTGATGGGAAACACATATGCAAATGTCCTGATGAGAAAGGAACCCAGGGTGGAGGTAGCCGAAGACACCACTGTGGAAGGGAAGTGGCTGGAGACCTGGAGAATATACTAACCTGGGAGTGGAAAACTCCTAAGGACGCTGGCCTTTGTCTCAGGACACCTGAAAGGTGTTTCCAGTGATGGGCTGACAGCCAGATTAGTGTTGAAAGCAGAAGTTAGATGGAGTTGGATTAGAGGTGAGGGGGGAAAATAACAAAAATGCAGATTGCTTTTGAGAAGTTTAGCTTTTTAAAAAGAGAAGAGGTTTTAGTGGTGAACATAGTTGAAACTGTGGAGTTGGGGTTTTATTTTTAGATGAGGATGAGCTCAACACTTTAAAAAATTAACAGGGATCCAGTTGAGTGAAAGTTTGAGTATATAAAAGACATCAGGAGTAGTACGAAGGCAAGAGTCCTTTGGACTCATGTTTTCTTTTGCAACATTGGCTGTTGAGAGGCAAGAAAGAAGTAAGGGGATTCAGGGAATATTCTGAAGTTCTGAAAGACAGTGGAAGAAAAGACAGACTGTGTAAGCCAAGTAGGACTTTCGTACAAGAAAGAGTCGGGTTTTCACTAAGGTGTTTAGTTGTGGGCTGGAGACAGTCCTCTGCTCACAGGGCCAGGATTTCCCCTTAAATATGTCAGAGCGACCGAGCGCTGAGTCAGAGGGTTAGAGTACCCTGGGCTGCAGAGAGGTCCACAGGGACACTGGTACTTTGGGTCTTCACACTTTGGGGTGAATGTACTCTCAGATGGTTCCTGCGTGTGTGTGTGTGTGTGCTAAAAGAAAAGACAGCCTAAAATAATAATCCACTTAATTATGGATAGCGACTTTGAACAATCTCTTTCACAGTTGGAAACTGCTAGCTAATTTTTATTTTTGAAACAGAACCTTTTTCGCTTCTGCTTTTCAGATATCCTTAGAAGTGCTGAAGGCAATCTGCAGAAAGCACATGAAGAATAACAGTGACTCAGGTCATCTTGAAACTATTGAGATGAAGCCCATAAAAACTATAAGAATGCAGCATTATGAAGTTTTATAAATGACTTTCTATAAGACATTAGTGCAAGGCAGGAGTCTTAGCTCAGTGGTAGAGTTTTACAAAGCCTCAGACTATACAAAACAAAACAAAACAAAACAAAAAACCTCACTCCTATAAATACTATTAAACTAATTCCCGCGCATGAACATTTCAACCCTGTTAAGTAACGCTTGTGGTTTTCAAGTGACCTGGCCTCACTCCTACAGTTGCTTGGTCAGATAAGAGCACCTTATCCAGCAACTTCACCTACACAGCAGCACAAGGTCTGTTGTATAATTTAATATGAAAAGGAAGAGTTGACTCATTAAAATCTCTCAAACTGATAGGAGAGACACAATTACGGAACGGCAGGGGGGAGCTATGGAAATGACACCGAGGAGTTCAGATGTGAAATAAGTGTCAGAACATAGGCTGAAGGGTATAGAAAGAGGGCAGCGAAACATCCCGAGGTGCTGTGGCGGCGGACGCAGACGGGCAGAAACAGATGCAAGATGAAGCCTGCACTCGGAGCGGGATTGCGATACCGAGTGGACAGAAAAGGCCATCACGCTCAGAGACAGAGGCTCAGAAACAGGGCGGACAGGCCCATGCCGGGACGTGCGTGACACTTGCCCTGGATCAGAATTGAGTTCCAATCTGTGTGAGACATAACCCTAAGCCTTTCCTGGTTTCCTGGAATATTGCAGCGTTTCCTATTTTCATTAGCAAAGATAGCTTTGGCAGGTGTTATTTCTTGAAATCTAGAGTCGGGGGAATGCGTATAATTTTCTTTTTGAGGTGGCCAACCAAACAGGAGAAAGACCTCACGGCAGGCTTGGAAGAGTACCAAACGGGGCTCGGAAGCAAGGACACAGTCTCAGTGCGGTGTCTGACTTGACTACTGCTCTGTTCCTAACCCTCGCGAGGAAGGGCTCTCAAGGAAGTCAGCGCAGAAAGGAAGACATCAGGGCCCGGAGATTTAGCTCAGTGGTTCCGGTGCCTGCCTCGCAAGCGCAAGGTCTTGAGTTCGATCCCCGGTAACCACATATAATGCTGGGCGTGGAGACACGCCCACCAACAATCAACACCGCATACCACAATGCCGGACGTGGTGGCTCACGCCTGTAATCCCAGCACTCGGGAGGCAGAGACAGGAGGATTGCTGAGTTCGCGGCGGCTTGCCTGGGCCCATAGTGAGCTCAGGGCCAGCCTGAACTACAAAGCGAGACTCTGTCTCAAAAAAAAACAACAACAACAACAAAAAAATGAAAACATCAGAACTGTGGCTGGAGGTGCGCATGGAGCATCTTAATATCTTTTTTTTTTTTTTTTTTGAGACAGGGTCTCGCTTTGTAGTTCAGGCTGACTATGTAGCTCACTCTGTAGCCCAGGCAAGCCTCGAACTCAGTAATCCTCTTGCTTCTGCCTCCCGAGTGCTGGGATTACGGGTGTGAGCCACCACGCCTGGCATTTGTGGTATGCGGTACTGATTGCCGGTGAGCGCGAGTCACCACGCCTGGTATTGCTGTATGTGGGTGCCGGATCAAACCAGGGAAAATTGAGTTTGTAAAGCAAAGGCCCACTGTAATTAGCAGCACATGGTGTAGGAAGTCCACATGGGCACCAGTCACCCAGGTGGGTGAGCACAGCATCTATACCCATCCCTTCCCAAGAATGCCCTCTTCATTCCCTACACCCTCGCTACACAACTCATTTCCCTATTGGATCAGTAATAGTGAGGTGGCTATCCTTGTAATCCTATAGGTTGATGGCAGTTTGGTCTACACTGTACCCACATTGTAACTTTGCTGTAGCAATTATCACTGACAAGGGACTTAGTGGTTGCTCCCATTTAGGGCCTTTCCTGGAAATCCTGGGACTTTTCTTCTCTCGTGCTCAACAGAACTCTCCGAACTTCTTCCTTCGGCTTGAGACTTCACCCCCCAGGATTCTGGGACTGGGCACTTGGCACATCCAACTGGTTGGAAGCTACATTTCTCCTAGATCATTTTAGAGGCCTCGGCAAGATCATGGAAAGGAGGTAAGTTTGCTTTTGTTTCATGGCACCCCTAAATACTTTAACTAGCTTCTGGATTGTGATTCATTTAGATAATCAAAGATTATCATCCGGTGTTGGCTGGTTGCTTACGACTTTTGTTGGTTGCTTGTGCCATGTTGAAGATTGAGAGCACGGAAGATCGTGGTTGGGGTTTCTATGAAGGAACAGTTTCATTCTTGCAAACAGGGCTTCGTATTCTTTATCTGACTTATGTGGTTGTTATAAGATGGGTCTATTTGCAAACAGCTTTTCGAGTAGTTTTTGGCTGAGAAGCTGCTCATGTGCGTGTGAGGATTCAGCAAAAGGTACGGGCCAGGTTTGGAGGTTGCTCTGTCAGGGATGCATGCCAGGAAATGGCGGTGGACCTCTATCTGCAGTACTGAAGATCTTCCCCCTTTTGATATTTGGAAGGCCCTGAACTTCTAGAAAATGGATGCTTATCTACAGGGGCACTGAAGACAGCAATTCCATTACAGACTACGTGAGCCGGAGTTAGGAAGCAGAATTCACGCCCAGCCAGCAAGACACACCTGAGGGTTTTGTCTGGTTCAGTGTCTGGGCAAAGCTTTCTCATGTGACTGGCAATAGAGAGCCTTATCCTAAGACACAAAGTGGAAGAATCCAGTCCTCAAATGACCCTAGAGAGAGCTACTTACACACACACACACACACACACACACACACACACACACACACACGAGCCCAAAACATTATAGCTTAAAGGAGCATCTCCTTTGACTTTTTCTCTCTCACTCTCTCTCAGAATATCAAAAGCAAGTTGTCCAGGTTCTCTGACTGTTGGATTTCTGCTAAGCTATGTGGTTGGTTAGTGTCAGTCGTAGCTTTCGTGTTTTAGAGGCACGTTTTGGTGAAGACTGGAGGACCCTGGGGAAGCTTCTGCCCTTGATCATCTTTCTGCTCTTGAGATGGTCAGGATTTAGTCTCTGTGCTCTTCTCTTTGGCTGTTGGATTCCAGGCTCAAGTGTCCAGGACAGTTAGTTTCCCTCTCCCTGAACCCTACCTGAGTGAAACTGGCCTTCACTTATCTCTGCATCACATTCTTAAAAGTTTGTCTACATTTGATCTACATACTCTGAAAGAATAAATGTAAACATTTCAGTCCAAATTTATCAGCCTTTCAGCCCAAGGGCAGACCTGTAAAGTAACTGCAGAATGCCACTCCACAGGTTAGGCTGGTTTTACAGCAGAGACATCCCCGAGGGCCTTTATGAGTTTAATAACAGCAGATACTACAGGATAACTATAGTCCCCACTCTCCAAAAGACTGTCTCTCTCACCACGATTTGTCTCTAAAATATGTTGCTAGGCCAACAGCTTTGAAAGCCCATACCTGTGTGGCCCCAGGGTCATAGTATCGTGAGGAAGAGGACTCAGTTGCAGGTGTGAGCAAACCTGGCTCTGGACGCTGCCACTTTCCACTCGCTGCCGCTGCCATTGGGCTGGGATAAGTACAGGACCCCTTAGGTTGAGTACAGAGCACGAGAGGTAGACAGAGAGGCCTTCTCTCCTCTGTTTCTTTTGAAAATAAGAAGAAACTGTCATCTGAAGACAGCAGGAGCAGGGCAGACTGGAGTGCTGGCAGGCCTTAAAGTTTGGTAACAGAGGTTACATAAGATTTGCGTACGGTTATATATGATACATAAAGGTTAATATGTATGTTTCTTTGTGTTAGCTTTGAAGTATGCAGTATCCTTCCAAGTTCTGCTTGTTGGCTTAGAGATCAAGTAGATACTTAAGACATTATCTCAAATGCTTGTAGATCACATAATTTAATAATAGACTAATTTAAACCACTTGCTAAGTGTAAAAAATGTCTTTAAAGTTGTAATATATTTCCATATAGATCAATAGAGAACTAAGATAATATAAAAATCGGTCTTATAAATGCAATGTCTATTATTATCTGTGTATCATAATTTAATAGTTTTCCAGGATGTAGCTTAGTGGGTCGTCCAGGAGCCTGGTGTGGTGGTGCCCATGTGTAATCCCAGCATTCAGGAACCTGAGGCGGAAGGATTGCCACAAGTTCGAGGCCAGCCTGGGCTACGTAGAGAATCAAGGTCAGTCTGAACTAATAGTGAGACTCCGTCTCAGAAAAGTTTTCCTTGGTCAAAGGCTTTACACACACACACACACACACACACACATATATATATATATATATATATATATATATATATATATATATATATAATATATATATAATATATATATACACATATATACACACATATGTAATATATTAATACATATAATATATATATATAAAACTTTAAGAGGTATTAACTGTTCTCATGAGTCATCTAGTATAATTATTTTGGCTTAGAATTAAAAGATTAAGTTTTTTATGTCCACAACAGTATGGTTGTCTTAAAATAATGAGGTGCTCTTGGTTAAATTTACAAAGTCAAATTTAAAAGCAAAGGTTCAATATTTTATTGAACTAATTTCTTGTGCTCTCATCATTACACTCTGGTTACTCAAATGTGATCTTTAAAAGTTAAAGCTTATTTGAATTTTAAGCAACAAAATGTTTTCAATAATCAGTGTGTGATTGGCTAAATAACAACTATTATCTTAGTTTATGACATAACTTAAAGTTTTGGTCATATATACATATACATCTGAAAACAAGCTATGTTGTGAATCTAAGATTTCAAATTAAGTTTATGGAGTTAAAACGATGTAAGTTTACTATATATAAAGTAGCTAATAGGTGGGCTCTTTTATATAATATATGTTTAGACCTTAATCATATAGAATAATCAAAATTTGAAGTCTCTAGTCCAGACATTTAAAGTTGATCTACATCGATTAGCTATGATTTAAAAGGCATTTTTGTTATTGCGTAAATGACATACACATGTATATTGAGTAATAAGTCTGTTAGCTCTCATTACATTATTTCCTAAATTTATCACAGCTGTAAAGATGTCCCTCATTCTTTTCAGTATGGCTACACCTTATAAAACCTGTTAAAGGTGTCTAATATTTGTCTTAAGAACAGAAACCAAATATATGTAAAGATTTCTACGTATTTCTTGCATCAGTCAATGCTCACTAGAGAATAGATTCAATGCAAGTTATATAAGAGATAAGGATTTACAAGATTGGCTTACAGTGGCTGCCCACAGAGGCAGGTGAGGAAGAGTGGTACAGGATCCGGTTGAAGGGCTGGAGCTCACTGCAGTGTCCCGTGTGAGTCTGGGTCAGGTGGCTGAAGGGTCTGCGAGGCAAGGCTACATACAGTACAGGGTCTGGGCTGGAGGCTGAAGAATCTGTGCTGGAAGCGGTGGGGGGGATGATGTCCAAAGGGACATGGAAGACCGGACCGCCTCTAAAGAAAGAGACAAACCTCCCGAGGGTGGGTCTTCAGTGAATCTCCTCAGCCACCCCCAGAACTATGCTGATCCAATTTAATTGGGAATTTCTTACTCAAATTGACACAATCAGTTAACTAGCTCAGCTGAAATTCCAATAATTGATCATCTCAGGGTATATTAAATGGTATATTTGTGTTTTTCAAGTACACAGGCTTTCAAAGATAGAAAATTTAAAAACTACTTATCACAGTGGTGATTTCTGGTGATAAACTATTGACTCAAGCATCTGGTATTTTCTTACTTATGTTTCAGCTATGTATGATGAAATTGCTTGTCAATCTAGCATGATGTAGGCAGCCAAATGATGTGAAAACTTTTCCATGCTTTTATTTATAGATTGTTATGCAATTGTTTTATAACAGTTAAAATACACAAACATTGTGCAGTTCAGGCAATGAAACTCTACAAATTAAAGGTTTGACATTAACAATCTACAAAGTATATCTGTAGACAAGCACATTCTTCTTAAATGACCCTGTACTGAATGATAATAAATTTAAGTAAAAGTTTCATTGTATCACTTAGTATTTTGTAATAAGATAAAGATAACTGGCTAAAAAAAGCTATTGGACAATAATTTTAATGATTATTGGACAATAATTTTAATAATTTAATAATTACTGGACAATAATTTTAATAATTCCATAATTATCGGATAATTTCAGAGATTATATAAAAACCTAATGGTAATAACATAATGTCATAGTGATTGGTATGCTAAAATGTTCTGTTGCCCTTGAGTTCAGTTTTTCTCTGTAAAACCTTACAATTGTTATCTGTTAACATTTGCATGGATACAACTTCTAAGAAAACCATAATTGGTAAAGAAACAGCAGCTCTTGGTTATACTACTTATTTCAAGGTGCTTAATATTTAGAAAAATCATAAAATTAATTATACTGCTCCCAATATAGCGCTGGTGTGAGTGGTCTTCTGGATGTCTGACAACCGAGGTTCGGAGGGCAGAGCTAGGAAATGGGGCTAAAAGAGGGTCCAGTATTTTGACTCTCACCCTCAAGGTCCGTGCAGACCCAAAGCATGAGTGAATCATTTCTACAGGATCCTAAAATCTTGGTGTGTCAGTTATTTTTCCCTTGCTGCTAGGACAAAATATCTGACACACAAAGCTAAATGGTAAAGGTTTATTTATCCCACAGTCTGTGAAGGTTTCGGCCCATAAATGACCGACGTCAAGGCGGAGTGACACATGGCAGAGGGGCATCGGAGAGAGAAGCAGTTTATGGTGCCCACAACGTAGCAAAAGCAACAAGAAAAATCTTTCTGCTCCTTTTGTCTCATTCAGACCTCTTAGGGTGGGAGCTCTCAGTCCTCTAACCCTAGCGCCCTTGGACCGAACATGGTACCACGATTCAGTCACACGCTCTACGTTCAGTCACCTCTGGAAAAGCCACTTATGACTGCAGGACCCTTTGAGGGAACACAAGGTATAACGTACAAGATATGAAATTCCACCCCTGAGCACCTAAAGACCCATGTATATTTCTTTGGCCAAAAAGGATATAATCCATCTCCAAAAGTTGCCAGACTCTTACCAGTCTCGGCTATTGCTGAAAAGTCCAAGTCAAAGGTCTCCTCTGAGATTAAGGGAAACTCTTAGCTGCGATGCTCTGTACAAAATGAAAAGGAAGTTAAACACTTCCAGCATTCAATGGCGCAAGATCGGTAATGCCATTCCAAAAGTTACCAATGGGAGGTACAAAGGAATGGGACCAAAGCAGGCCCAAAACGCAACAGGGCAAAAATGAAGTCCTGTAGTTCCATGTGCAGCATCTGAGGCAATCTGTAGCAAGTCGTGAACTCCAAAGGGCTTGCTTGGGTGGCTCTAACCCTGCAGGACTGCAGATGCTTGTAGCTCCCAAAGCTTCTCTCCGGGACCAGCTATGCTCCCTCCTTGCAGTTTTGCTCAGACAATCTATGCTTCCAGAGTGCCGGGGTCCCCACTGAACCTTTAGTTTCACACTTACAGCTTCACACTCTGCTCTTTCAGGGGTACACTGCCTGCCCTCCCGGGCCTTCTTCTGAAATCTGGCTGGAAGCCTTCCTAAGCCCACAGCTCTTGCATTCTGTACACA
>PVIC010037481.1:0-18065 GCA_004025085.1 Thryonomys swinderianus | reverse complement strand
AGTTCAGGCTGGACCTCACTATGTAGCCCAGGTTATCTTCTAAATCACAGCAATCCTCCTGCCTCTGCCTCCTGAGTGCTGGGGTTGCAGGCATGAGCCACCATGCTTCCCAGCATTGTGATGTGTGGATGCTGATTGCTGGGATTACAAGTGTGAATTAACACACCTGGCATTGTGGTATGTGGTTACTGGGGATCTAACTCAGGACCTTGCCCTTGTGAGGTGGATGCCGGAAACACTGAGCTAAATCTCAGGCCACACCCTGCCTTTTGTAATTACTTAGAATGTCGTATCCTCTCTTCTAAACCAAGTTCTTTATCTCAAAGCCTTTGGATCTTAGGTCTCAATAATATCTTATATTTATTAGTATTTTACATTTAAAAATACTAAGTCATGGAGAAGTTAAATAACTTCCCCAAATCACTAACCCTTAAAAAATAAAATGTGAGTTTGAACTTGGAATTTTTCTCCAGAATCCATGATGTTAATTGCCAAGTTACTCCACAATCCTATAGGAACAGATGGTTGACTTTTTTGTGGCCCACTACATGTCAGATCAAATGTTACACAGAACATAGTAATATCCAACTATTGTTTTTTCCATTTAGTTGGGGCTATGAATCCAGTGCAGATTTTTGTATTAAACCACCCTGTTTTGTGAGGCATGACATTTAAAACTGCTACCAATTCATATAAAACCATATACCCATTTATTTTACTAGAAACCTTTTCTGAGCAGAAGCATATCCAGGTGTAAGTAGTTTTTCCTCCAGAAAGTCCACTTTTGGTCATTTGATAGATTGTGCATCTTTCTCCCTGCTTGGGTCTGATTGAACTTGCCTAATTTTGTCCTTGTCAAACACAGTGAATATGATTAATTTTTTGAGTTACCGATTTATTGAAACATCTGTTAACTTACTAAAAATGCACCACAGCCTATGTTGTCTCTTACAAAACCAGGATCTTGTTCATTTGTGAGCACACTTCTGCTCCTTTCTCAAGGACTTTATCCATGATGGCCCAACGGCTGTCATTCAGTTTCAACTCACAAATTCAAACAAGTCATCCTTAACCTTCTTTCTTTCCTTAATACAAGGAATGTTGTAGATTTTGGGAAATTTAGCTTATCTCTTTTGAAATGATACAAACCTCCCTTTCTGTTCACCTTTCTGTTTTAGAATTTCTGATCATAATACAAATTCTGTTTTTTGTTACCTGTCCTGGATTCAACAGAAAATATATGGAAATTTTAGTGTCTCAAGTGGAATCATTAGAGGAAAAATAAGACTTGAGGAGGTGTGCACATTTTAATTTGGTTTACTTCTTAAAACTGCCCTAACTTACAAAATATAAACATATCTGAAAGTGACCGATTGTATCAGTGTGGACTCAAGGCAAGGAACTTTAGTAGATGAATTACCCTTGGCAGAGGGCTTCATGTATGCAAATAGTTTGTAGTTTCAAGTGTATTTCTTGGGTTCATAGAATTCTTACTTTTTAAAAAATCTTTATTGGTACATTATGTATATACATCATGATCACACTCAATATTGAGAAATTTGTGCCAGTATAATTCTGACTTTTGGGGAGTAATTTATTTAGTTTTAGAATTATGGTATTTCAAATCACTTTTATAAAATGATCTTTGTTACCTGGAGATCTAAATATTTTGTTATTGTTTGGCTGTGAAATGCAATATAAAAGACACCACTTGTAACTATAACTGATATTTCTCTATATATTTAGTTATTGTAGACTTTTCCTAGGATATTTGAGCAAAGAAATACACTCCCCTCCATTTCCCCCACCAGTCACAATCACTGAACATGTTCTGTTAATTAGTTTTCCAAACAATGTTGAGGCTGAAACAATTTAATACTTACTTTTTAATCAGAGCTGCCTGTGCTCTCAATACTATTATTCTTTTCTTACCATAAATTACCAACTTAGTGAAGTGTCCCTTTGTAGTTAAAATTATTTATCCTGCAGCAAAATTGTTAGTCTTACTATGCCATGCCTGAGTTATCTAACCCTCCATCCTTCTTATTGAAGAGTACTACATCTGAGATGTAAGACCTTTGGAGAAGTTACAAAGTGAAGTCTCATGGAGTAATAGTGAATAAGATACTGTATGATTATGCAACATTTGATGACAGTTGTTGTTTTTCTTCTTTTGTTTCCAAATATGTCATGAAAGCTGATATCAGCGAAGATTACTATTACAAGACAAAATCAGATATTGTTCCTTGGTAAATTCAAAGCATTGTTTGCATCTTGATACCTTTTATGTAGCCTGCACATTTACTCTAAGTGTCTAGAGATTAGCAAAGTCATGGGTTATAAGGAGAACATTTATAAAACCAACCGAATAGTTCAAATTCTTCACACACAGCTTATTCCTACAATAATTTGTCCAATATTTTCCTTTTATATAATGTGAGCTCTACTTAAGTATATGTTCACAACAAATATTTCTGCCATTATTGAGAAGGAGTGCAGTGATTCTGCACTGCTATGCCTGGTCACCAGTCACAAAGAGACACAATCTGTGTCCATAATGTATCATACAAGTTTTTGTTCACCTGCTGGCCGGTAAATGTGTTTTTTACAGATAGAAGTAGCCAAGTGAGCCAAACAATTAAATGAAATGTTTGAGAATTTTAATAATTAATCATTCACTTGAGTTGCAATAGAAACCCTTTTACTGACATACAAGTACTTGGCTGTTTTCTTATAGGTAGCACAGAATATAGAGCTTAGTGTTGTACAAAGGCAGGTTAAGTTGCTACTTAAAAACTAGATTGCCTAGCTCACATTTTCTTCTGATTCTATTTTGGGTCAAATTAATGAAAGCCAAAGAACAATCGAGAACAGCCATCTCATATTTTTGTTACTCTCAGTGTCTCATTTTGCATAATTTATAGCATTTCATCAATATTTTTAAAAGATATTATAATTCTAAAGGTGAATAATTTTCTCAGGATCCTAAACCATATGTGGTAGAACACAGGGTTTTTCTGGATCTTCAGAATAACTCAGAGGCACAACTGTGGAAGCACAATGCTTTCTTCAATGCTTGTAGTACAGAGGAGAGACAGCTCTGAGTGTCCCACCTGATCTTATGAAATCTTTTTCAATGTCAAATTTTATTTTATGCATTCTGATTTCATTTTAGCTTAGTTTATTAGTGCGTGCATGTGGTACATAGGGTTTACATTCCTGGTGTAGAGTTTGTACATGTATATGTATATAACATGTACATGTTATATATGTATGTACATGTATATAACATGTCCCAATTCATTGTCTTCATTCCATTTCCCTGCCTTTTTTCTCCTTTCCCTCCATCTCTTGATCCCTTTTTCCTTTGAGAAAGATTTATCTCCCTACTTCTTATCTCTTTTATTTTGCTCTTTTTTTTTACTCTGGATTTCTCATATAAGAGGAAGCATGTGACATTTAAACTTGTATGTCTGATTTATCTCACATAATATGGTCTCAATGTTCATGCATATTTTAAAAAATGACTCGTTTATTTTTCTTTGGGGCAGAGTAGTACTCTATTGTGTATAAATACCACATTTTCCTTATCGATTCATCTGTTGATGGACTGCATATATAGGCTGCTTCTAAGATTAGTCATCATGAATTATGCTGCTATAAGCATGAATGTATCACTGTTATATGTATAACTGTCATATGAAGGCTTTACCACTTCCAGAAGATAACCTAGAGGAGGGGAATAGTTGGGTTAATGAAATTTCTAGTTTGCTTTTGAGAGATCTACATAGCTATATCCAAAGTGGTTTTACTAGTTTACATTCCACTGTAATATAGAAGAGTTCCTTCTTCCTTGTATCTCTATAGCATTTATTTGATTTTTTGATGATGGCCATTCTTTCTGGTGTAAGATGAAATCTCAGTCCTATTTTAATTTTCTTTAAAAAAATGAGTTTATGGGTACCTTTTACATATACATTATGATCACATTCAACATCAAAAATTTGTACATATCTTGATTTTCATCTTTTCCCTTTCCCCTGCCCACCCTACCACCCTAACCCCCTGTATACATAAGCTTTTTTCCATTTTTTTACTATAAATTTTTTCCCTCTTTATTTTCCCCTACCCTCTCCCTTTTCCCTGTGAATATGTTCTTCCTATTTCACAATATCTGTCATACATTCTGTTGTAATTCTGGTATTGTAACTATTTTATACCTAGGTGTGGATTTTTTTGATCAAGTTAGTTGGAGTCCTATATGTCTCACTTATCTTCATGTCAAATTCTTTTCTCTTGCTTTGGAATTTTTCTGCCATTAGATCTGTGAACAGTTTTTTTTTAAATGCCATTTGCACTCTCTCCTGTTTCTTAATTGACTTTGATCAGCCTTAAATTGTTCTTCTTTGCATCATCTAGCAGCTGGTGGATTGATTTCTCATAGTCCCTTACTATTTTTAAGAAATCTTTCCTTTCTTGCTCACTAATTGCAATCCTTTCTTCTGTATCTGAAATTCTGTCATTGGATTCACTAGCTTCTACTATGTAAGTTTTCAATAGCATTTTTAATCTCTTGAGTTCCCATTTGAATCTGTTTATTGGATTCTATTTGTTTTCTAGCCTGGAATTCCATCATTTTCCTCTTTTTAAAAAATCTGTCATTCACCCTGACCATCACCTGTGCTGTTATCTGAGAGATTATTTCTGATTTCATTTTTTCCCATATCCTCTTTTGTTGCTAATTCAGGGAGTCTACCTGGTTGTGATTCAGGGTAGTTTATTTCACTGGTCCCTATTTTCCCTTTGGAGATTGGGAATTCTGGGTTTGAGTCTTATTTGTTCTCTCTCTCTCTCTCTCTCTCTCTCTCTCTCTCTCTCCCTCCCTCCCTCCCTCCCTCCCTCTCTCTCTCTCTCTTTCTCTCTCTCTCTCTCTCGCTATTGTTAGTGCTATTGGTTTAATTTCTGGGTTAATGTCTGTACACTGCTTGTTTCAAGTTATCCTTCTTGCTAATACTTAGAAATTTATTTACCCTTAAGAAATGATTTTTTCCTGCATCATCTTTCTGATATCATCAACCCTTAGGCCTCCCAGCACAGACCCAGCACTTACTGCTAAGATGCAGAGTCCAGCCTGAATCTTGCTGGATGAGCTCATGAGAAGTCATCGTGTGAGCACTGTTCAGCTGGCACACGGCTGCTCAGCGCCAGCCTTGCCCAATCCCAGTCCTGCGTTTTAATTTTCATTTCTCTAGTAGCCAGTGATACTGAACATTTTTTCCTGAGTTTATTGGCATTTATGTGAAGTGTCTATTCATTTCACTTGGGTCTTTCCTTTTGGGGCTGTACAATTTTTTTTTAACTTCTTTTTATATTCTAGATGAGTTCTCTGCTTGAAGAGATGCTGGCAAAATTATTTTTCCCATTCTGTAGGTTCTCTCTTTTTTTCCTGTGCAGAAGCTTTTTAATTTGATATGATCCTACTTGTTAATTCTTAGAATTATTTCATAAGAAATTGGGGTTCTGTTTGGAAAGTTCTTGCCTATGCTTATGACTTCAAGAGCATTACCTTTTTTGTCTTCCAACAGGTTAAGTGTTTCCGGTTGACATTTAGTTCTTTGATCCATTTTTAGTTTAGTTTAGCACATGGTGAGATACGTGGGTCTAGATTCAGTTATCTGCATGTAGATAGCAAATTTCTCCAAAACTTATTAAAGGATGTATCTTTTCTCCATTTTGTGATTTTGGCTGCTTTCTCAAAGATCAAAGAGTTGAATGTACTTGGGGTTGTTCCTGCATCCTCTGTTCTGTTTCATTGCTCATGTCTATTTTTGTGATACTATTGTGCTGTTTTAAATCACAGTATCTTTTGTTTTTTGAGATGGGGTCTCGCTTTGTAGTTCAGGCTGTCCCTGAGTTCACTATGTAGCCCAGGCAAACCTCGAACTCAGCAATCCTCCTGTCTCTGCCTCCTGAGTGCTGGGATTACAGGCATGAGCCACCACACCCGGCACTGTGGTTTGTGGTATTGATGGCTGGTGGGCGTGGGTCACCACACCCAGCACTGTATGTGGTTACCAGGGATCGAGCTCAGGACCTTGCATTTGCGAGGCAAGCGCCAGAACCACTGAGCTAAATCTCTGGCCCTCACAGTATCTTTTTAATATAACTTTGGGTGAGAGACGGTGACAGCTTCTGCTTTGCTCCTTTTATATAGGATTGTTTTTGGGTTACTTTCGGTTCTATATGAATTTTAGGATTATTTTCTCCAGTTCTGTAAAGAATTCTATTGAAACTTTGATTGGGATTTATTTATTTTTCTTGTTAAATTGCTTTTGCTAATATTTTGAGGAATATGTTGAACAAGAGTAGTGGAAGAGGATATCCTTGTCTTTTTCCTGATTTCCAAAAGAAAATTTTCAGTTTTTCTCCATTTAATGACACTGGCAATAGGTGGGTCATAAATAGCTTTTTATCAGACTGAGATAAGGTTTTCTATGCCTAATTTTTAAAGTGTTTTTTTTTATCATGAAAGGATGTCAGATTTTGTCAAAGGATTTTTCTGCATCTATTGAGATAGTCATGTGATCTTTTCTCCTTGCCTCTGTTTATGTGATATATTACATTTGTTAATGTGTGTGGGTTGAGTGATCCATGTATACCTGGGATGAAGTCCACTTGATCATACATATGTTCAACTTAATGATTTGTTGCATTATATTTCAGTATCCTGTTGAGAAGTTTTGCATATATATTCAGTAACGATAATGGTCTATAGTTCTCCTGATTGGCTCCTTGGCTGGTTTGGAATCAAGGAAATGGTAGCTTTCAGGAATGACTTTGGGAGTACCCTTTCCCTTTCAGTTTCATCAAAATGTTTAAGGAGTGTTATTGGTAGAATGTCCTTGAAGATTTTGTCAAATTCAACAATAAGCCCATTTGTACATGGGCTTTTCTTAGTTGAGTAGGATATATATTACTGCTTCAATTTTGTTGCTTTTTATAGGATTATCCAGGATTTTAAAATCTTCTAGGTTCAGTTTTGGTAATTCATATGTACATAGTAATCTATCCATTTCTTGAATTCTCCATTTTGTTGGGATACAGGTTTGTGAAGTAGTTGTTTAAAATGTTTTTTATTTTAGCAGTATCTATTGTAATTTTACCTTTTCTATTTTTTTTTTTTTTTTTTTTTGAGACAGGGTCTCACTTTGTAGTTCAGGCTGGCTCTGAGCAAACCATGTAGTCCAGGCAAGCCTCGAACTCAGCAATCCTCCTGCCTCTGCCTCCCGAGTGCTGGGATGACAGGTGTGAGCCACCATACCTGGCACTGTGGTATGTGGTATTGATTGCTGGTGGGCATGAGTCTCCACGCCCAGCATTGTATGTGGTTATCGGGGATTGAACTCAGGACCTTGCGCTTGCGAGGCAGGCACCAGAACCACTGAGCTAACCCTCCGGCCCACCTTTTCTATTTCTAATTACACTGATTCCTCTGCTTTTTTGGTTAGATTGGTTGAGGCTTTATTTTTTTAAAAACCCAAGTCTTAGATTTATTAATTCTTTATGCTGCTTTTCTGGTCTCAAGTTCATTGATTTCTGCTCTGATCTAATCTTCATAATTTCCTTGCTTGTACTAGTTCTGCCCTAGAATTGTTCTTATTTTTCTAAGACCTTGAGGTGCTTAGTTAGGTTATTTATGTGGGCTTGCTCTATTTTTGTAATGTGATTAGTGGTTGTTATTAATTTTCCTCTTAGGATCATTTCGTTATGTTCCATAAATTGTGTTATGTTATACAGGCATTATCATTTAGTACTAGAAATTGTCTTAGTTCTTGATTTCTTCTGTTTAGTTAAGCGCTTATTGTTTAGTTTTCATGGTTTGCATAACTTTTGTATTTTTTTGCCATTGATTTCCAATTTCACTGTGCTATTTTCCAATAATATTCATGTTAGAATTTTATTCTTTTACTTAAGTATGCATTATAGGCTATTATTTTAGAGAAAGTTCTATGATCAGATGTAAAGAATGTATATTCTATTGTTGGGTAGAATACTGTAGGTACCTAAGTCCAGTTTTTTGAAAGTCTTACTCAGCTGTAATACTTCTTTGTTGATTTTATCTAGTTAATCTATCTACTTGTGATAGTGGGGTATTGAGGTCCCCTATTATAATTGTGATTATTTTCATCAGATCTTTTAATCTCAAGTAGTACTTGTTTTATGTGGTTGGGTATATCATTGTTTGTTACATATATGTTAATAATTGTTACTTCTTCCTGTTGGATCATTCCCCTATCCTATATATAATGACCTTCTTGGTAGATCTAATTACATTAGATTTAAAGATTTTGTTCAACTAGGGGGAATCATGAGCAATGTTGATAGTTGTGTAGGATAAGCATATTAGAATGATTTCCTGTTGGGGGAAGAAAACAGAATTAATTAGGGGATAGATGGAATAAACTGAGGGGCATGACCTATATGAATAAATAATGATAACTCAGAGTGCTATAAGTTGAAGAATCTGACACATAAAACCTTCCACACTTGGAGAACCAGGGTAAAGGACTTGGGCAGAATCTCTGGCATTTGGTGAATAAAGATTTCTAAATAGTTTAAGAGGTAACATACGGATAATTAGAGGGGTATTTTAACAAGTAACACTATGGATTACACTTCAGGCATTAAATGTACATAGCATAAGTGGAGAACGAAGTCCCTTTTTAAACACATTGTTACCAAACCAAGCTTCTTTAAAACACTCTCAGGACACAAACGTTATCCCCAGCCCTGACTATAAATCTATTTTGTGTTATGTAACAATATGGCAAACCTTTGAGAGTGTGCCATGTACTGAAGCAGGCTCTGAAGCTGCATAATCCAATGAGACACTGTTTTTCCTTCAAGGAACTCAGACTGGTTTTAAAAGAAAAAAAACAGAATCAGCATCCAACACTTACATAATGCTTGTTATGTGCCAGGCACTGTTCTAAGCACTCGGCATTACTATTCATCTTAATAACTCAGTGATGTAGACATTCATTTCCTCCTGTACAAATAGAGTAATATGTTAATTTGAGAGAAGTTAAGTAACGTGCCTGAAAGTCAAAGAAGCAGAAAGAGATTAAACCAATCAACTGAGACAGACTGGCTATAGCGTCTATGCTCTTAACCACTATGCACAAAGCAGTGTGGTAAATGCCACCAGAAATACGCAGAAGACAGATGGCTCAACTCACAGAAAGGCGGTACTTTCCTCAAATTAAGGGTTAAGAACTATTCTATACAATGTGCTCTGTAATTCTGAATGTTGTGGTTTTTAAATCTATGTCAGTTGGGAAAAAAATCACATCTCTACATGTCCTTCTATCCATGCACTTCATATATCTCCATTTATTTAGATTTTAAATTCCTACAAATTATGTCATTGTAAACAATTATTCACATGCTTTTAAAGTTTCTGCTTTGAAGGCCATTTTAAAAACATTTTCAAATGTATTTCCTAATTTTGTTGGTGAGTAGAAAAAGCTTTATATTGATTTTAATGGAGTAAACACTTTTTATAATCGACAAACGTGTGTTTTACATAGTAACCCACAATCTGAGCTGATTCTTCCTTTCCATCCTTTATATTTGTGAATGACTTTGATGTCTGAAACCTCTAGTATAGTGAAGAATAGAAGTCATGATAGTTGTTACCATTCCTTTCAGACTGAAAACATAAACTTTCAATTCCAAACGTTTCACAATGGAAAATATTTGCTCTAAATTTTCTTAGTTGTCATTCATCAGTTTTTTGTTTTTTTTTTTTTTTTTGGAGACAGGGTCTCGCTTTGTACTTCAGGCTGGCCCTGAGCTCACTATGGAGCCCAGGCAAGCCGCTGTGAACTCAGCAATCCTCTTGTCTCTGTCTCCCGAGTGCTGGGATGACAGGCATGAGCCACCACGCCCAGCATTGTGGTATGCAGTGTTGATTGCTGGTGGGCGTGAGTCTCCACGCCCAGCACTACGTGGTTTCCGGGGATCGAACTCAGGACTTTGAGCTTGCGAGGCAGGCGCCGGAACCACTGAGCTAACCCTCCGGCCCACTCATCAGTTTTAATAAGTTACATTTTATCTAGTTTGCCAACCATGAATGGTATTATGGACTGAATTGTGCCCTCCTAAAATTCATATTAAAGCCTTGACATCTCCCCACTTTGACTTTAGAATATTATCTTATTTGGATATTTATTTAAAGGGTGATTAAATTAAAATAAGGCTGCCAGGGTGGGCCCTAATCCAATATGACTGCTACTTAAGAAAAAGAAATTTGGACAGGCAGGGATACAGAAAGCAAGGCAAGGATGAAGAAATATACGAGGACACAATGAGAGGTTACTTACTATATATCAGCCAGGAAGAGAGACCTCAGAAGAAACCAAATCTTCCAAGATCTTGATTCCCAGCTTCCATTCTCCAGAACTGTGCAAAAATAACTTTCTGTTGTTTAAGACATTCAATCTGTAATATTTTGTTATGGTAGCATGAGGAAGCTAATACAAGTTGATAATGAGCTACGTTTTTGTGTATTTTAAACTGTTAATGTAGAGAGTTACCTGATTTTGTATTATGAAGAATATGGATGTTGGGGCGGGAATTTAGCCCATTGGTTCTGGTGTCTGCCTTGCAAGCGCAGGGTCCTAAATTCAATCCCTGGTGAGCACATGCCACAATGCCAGGTGTGGTGATACACGCCCACCAGTGATCAGTGCCACATACCACAATGCCAGGCATTGTGGCTCATGCCAGTTATCCTAGCATTTGGGAGGCAGAGGCGGGAAGATTGCTGTGAGTTTGAGGCTAGTCTGGGCTATATAGTGAGCTCAGTGCCACCCTGAACTACAAAGCAAGACCCTGTTCCAAAAAAAAAAAAAAAAAAAAGAGGATATGGATATTATTATGATAACCCCATTTTAGTCACAAAACAATGTTTCTACTTTTCTGAGGAATTTGATATATTTGCCTATTTGTAATTGAGACTGAGATATAAATAAGTTCATAAAATGTTTAAATGGAAAATCTCCACAAGTCAGAGAATGCTGGCAGCCACCAGAAACAGAGAGAGACACAAGGTCTGGCCCCTTGGGAGCCTCTAAAGGAATGACCACTTGGTAATCTTGATGTTAGCCTGTAGGACCCAATTAGAATTTCTAGCTTACAGAACTGGTAGAGAATAAACTTGTGTGTTCATTATGTTTGTTATAGTGGAAATAGAAAATTTCCAGTACTGTAACTAAGAGATTAAATGATCCTAGAGAGGATTAAGAAAGATTTACAAAGCTTCTGGATGTATAGGAATAGTGGTTATTATAAGATTCAGTTACCTTTTCCTGGAGTAATTATTGATCACTCTAAGTGGTGATTTTGATTTTAAATGTTTTTTTAATTGAATTCTTTATGGGTACATTTTACATACAGCTCACAATCATGCTCAACATTGGGGAATTTGTATATGACATGAGTTAATTCTCATTTTTACCCATATCCCAACCCACCCCACAACCCCCCTCCCACTATATACATGTGCTTTCCTTTTCTTTTCAAATCATATTTAGTCTTTCCCCTCATTACTTTCCCCTACCACATTCCCTTTGAATATTTCCTATTTCATAAAATGATTTAAAATGTTTAATCTTATTTGAATAGCCTAGGATATATCAGGTTCTTATGAAAGAAGTTTTATCTCTAAGAACAATTCCTTGATCCCCCATCCAGGAGCATAGAATTCTAGACCTAAAAATTATCTTTAATTTTGTAGTGATTCATTCAGTTCTTCTCATAGCTGAGTAAACAGGACCCCAGAAAGAACAGATAACCTACTGAAACCCATCTGATTAAGGGGTGGTATGTGTTCATCAGCACTGAGTTTCAAAAAAATAGAGATATGAGATGTTAATATCTAGTCACAGGAAAGAAAACATTTAAGTTGATGTAGAGGTATTTTAGATTTAGAACTTAAGTACTTAACTATTTAGAACATTACAGCTAAGTTTCCTTCCAAGTTGGTAGTAGGCCACCATGTTAAAAATGAGAATTCCATTTTCAGTTTTAATCTCCAGTCTTGTTCTAACTACCTCAGTTTATTAGCTGAGCTCTAAGAGCAGCTTCGTGTTGAGGACTAGGGAGTTTCATCTTTTGGGACCCCACAGTACTTTGTTTAGGTTTAGGAAGCAACACAAAGATGGGGCAAATCAGAGGTGGTGTTAGGGGATCATCTAGAAAAAAGGGGATGGAGTTCAAGAGAGAATTCTAAAGTCCTAAGAGCTATTGAAGGTGGTAAGAAATCAAAGCACCTAATGACCTCTGCAGAATTAGTGTCTGGATACT
The DNA here is from genome assembly GCA_004025085.1 of Thryonomys swinderianus. Taxonomy (NCBI): domain Eukaryota; kingdom Metazoa; phylum Chordata; class Mammalia; order Rodentia; family Thryonomyidae; genus Thryonomys; species Thryonomys swinderianus. The sequence goes on along the minus strand of PVIC010037481.1, from coordinate 5,696 downwards.
TCCAATATTTCTGAAGAGGATAGTTTATGACTTAAGACATCAACTCTCAACTATTAAGGAACATACTCAAGTCAAGGACAGGCAAGGTAATCATCATATTCTGGAGTTGCTAGTAAAGAAAAGACTATAGGCCAATAATATACTTTTAGTGCTCATACCCTTTGTGGAAGTAATTCCATTTCTAGAAATTATTATTTTCCTGTTGCTTTCAGTTTTTTGAGACAAGGTTTCAGTATGTGGTCCAGGGTGGCCCCAGACTCTTGGTGACCCTCCTGACTCACCCTCCCTAGTGCTGAGACTATACCTACCACATCCAGCTTTTTAAAATTATTCTTAATGAAACCAACAAGTGAGACCACATATCATTCCTGGCTTCCTATTTAAACTCACATGACCTTAAAAAATCACAATAATCACTCACAGTAATCACAATAATAATGATAATCAGGTGAAGCATATTTTCCTTTATTATTATGAATATTTGATGATCAAGAGGGCCCAGGGCAGCTAATCTCTCTAGCCTTTCCATTGCATGATGTTAGGAACTGTAGGTGAGCAAACTACTCAATGTCAAGACTAGCCCAAGGAAATAATGATCTTTGCTCTTGAGAACTGAGAAGCATCTCATGACTAGGCAGTTAGGATCAGATACACATCATTTGGCCACAAACATCCATTGTGAGAAGGTGCCCACCAGTCTCTCTGATCACCTATCTTCTACATGAGCAGCCCAAGCAAGCTTCTAGGAAATCTGACTCTTCGGGAACAAGAATGAAGATGATTCTTACTCTGTCCTTGCTCTCAACTGATTGGCTTCCATTGTGCGGTAAGCAGGACTAGTACTTTGTACAGTAACATTAAGATAATGACTGTGGACAGTTTTATAAGTAAACACTCACTGCAGAATTTACCATACAAGAATATCATATGGGATTTGTTAACTGTACTGAGTCACAAAAATACACATACTTTCTTTTGTTTCCTACAAGTTATACTTTAACAAAAAAAATTTTCCTCCAAATCTGGCTAACTAGCAACTTTCATGGAATCGAGTAGTATAGATTACCCAAATAATTTCTCTTGTTTTTGACAAACAACAGTGATGGACTCTTTCCTTAAAACTTATATACAGGAATTCAATTTCCCATGAATTTACACCTGCTTTCTTCTGCACCTGGAAAGTTATTAATTTTAATGAAAGTAAATTATTGACAGATCCCATCTTATTTAAGACTGTAGGCTTATTAGAGGCATATGGCAAGATTGGTTATGTAAATGCATTCTATCCACTACATTTTCTTTTCAAAAAACACACACTGAGGATATTAAAGCTATTGTTATCAACCCCAGCAGCTATGACTGCAGCTTCATGTTGTGGATTGTATATTATTTGCTCATGATAACACAATTGTTAGCTTCTTCCTCTATAAAAAGGTAATACATTAATATTCCAGAACACTAACATCTAATTGAAAAAATGTGGTCCATGCAAAGTTCAGAAGCTGCAGGACTTTTCTCAGCAAGAACTTTTTAAAATGCAAAACATAGTTTTAAAAATATATGTTACATTGAACAGGAAGTGAAAGCGCAAATAATGTGGAATAAAGGGAGTACCATAATGTAGTCCTTGGAAACTTTTTATTTTTTTATTTTTTTTTGGAGACAGGGTCTTGCTTTGTAGTCCAGGCTGGCCCTGAGCTCACAATGTAGCCCAGGCAAGCCTCGAACTTAGCAATCCTCCTGTCTCCTGCCTGCCAAGTGCGTGAGCCACCACGCCAGGTACTGTGGTATGTGATACTGATTGCTGGTGGGCGTGAGTCACCACACCTAGCATTGTATGTGGTTACATACAATGGGGATCAAACTCAGGACCTTGCGCTTGTGAGACAGGTGCCGGAACCACTGAGCTAACCCTCCAGCCCCCTTGGAAACTTTTTTTTAATCTGTCTGTTCTGGGCCCATTTAGTGCTTCCTAGAAGCAACACAAACCATTATTTAGCCTACTAACATTCTGAATGGACTGTCTTTTCCTAAGATTAGCTGTTAAAGGAAAGGCAGAAGCCAACTGCTCCTGGGTCCTTGCACAGGAGGCAATAGGCCTCTTAAGGGTTTGGTTTGGGATTGTTCATCACGAAGACAATGGACCAAGATATATCTCTCTAATTTTAGTCCCTTTTCTTTTCAATATGCTTGTCCCTTACAGAAAAGGTAATGAAATAAAAACAGTTCTTTGATTTTTGTTATCTGAAATCTCAATTTTTAAAATTAGTTTCAACCAATTATGTTGAAGACTGCAGGTTTTTACGGAAGGCCTTTGTCTTTAAAATCCAAACAAAATCTCTTCTGAATCTACATGTGTTTGAAGTAATGGAATACCTAGAAACATCAAATTTGCATTTAATGGCTTCACACAATTAGATTTGTTAGCCCTTGAATTAGAAAAACTCACTGGAATGTTTTCAGAAGTAAAATTTATTAATTATACATGCACCCTTGTCTGAAATCTGCATCAAGAAGGTCAAGTCCTGTACACTGTATATCCACAGCCTTTTAGTTGCTTTGAATACTTTCTGGTTATAGGAATTCTTATTTTGCAGCTGAGGAAACAGGTTCAGGGAGATTAGATAGGATTTCCCAAATCACGTGGCTCACCAGTTGGGATACAAAAAGGGAAGTGTCAAGTCAAAGGAGAAATAAAAATCAAACCCATTTTTGTACAGTGACTTCAGAAAGATTTGTTAGGTTTCCCTTTTCAAAATGTTGTTGTATTCAAACCTAAATTAGTAATGCAGGTGAGATTCCTTCCCTCAGAGTCCATCCCTCCTAACTGCTGGGTGGGAGGCGCTTTACCTGAACCCTGCAAGATACCTGTGTCTGAAAGCAAACAAGAACGCGAATGTTTTTTGCTACATATTGCAAACATACTAAAAACCCTGTAAAACAAAGAGAGGGAGACCATAAATATATTATTTTGGTCCTTTCCGAGAGCTTCTGTATCTGTTGCTTATTTTATTCACAGGTCTTGCATTTGTGCTCCGTTTAACAGGCCTCAGAGTATGCAAAGAACTGACCAGAACGTTTGGGGAGTTCAACTTTCACTTGGAGGACAGTGATTTCTCCACTCGGCCTCAGGGTTACTCACTGGCTGTGCGGGGACAGATACCTAAAACTGCCCGCCTTAGTTTCGGGCGGTGAACGTGGGGAGTCTCTCTTCACGTAGTGCACGGGCCGCCTGCTCAGACTACACTTGTGCAAGTCTCCAGGCCGCCCAGCCTTTAGGAAAGCGCTGCGGACAGAGAACGAGTTGGTTTCGGTGGCTACCACGCCTCCCGCAGAAAAGCGCTTGCTTCTTACTTGGGTGTGTGGGGGATACACAGGCTTTGCCAGCTCTGGTGCAGGGAGGACGTGCACCCGCTTTCCCCAAAAGGGAGGCTATCCAAGCACGTAGAACTCAGGCGGCCGCGGTCCCAGCAGATCCGTTCTGCCGGCCCGCTCTTCCGCTCGCGTCGCCGCCCCTCCCCTCGCACACAGGAACCAGCACCCAACTCTCTCCCGCGCTTCTCTTTTTACCGTCGGCAGGGGCCAGCCTTTTATAGTCGCCACAGCCAATAAGCATCCTCCTTTCCTTCCGCCCGCCCTCCCGGCCAATCGCCGCGCCCCTTGTGTCATTTTCGGCTCCTCGGCTGCTCTCGGCTATTTTCGCTGTTGCTGGCTTTTTCAGGAGCTGTTCGCTTGTAGCCTGAGACGCTGCCTTTTTTCCGGGTTCGGAGCCGTTCCGGATGCTTTAGGTTGCCGGATGTCTGATCTCCGGATAACTGAGGCATTTCTGTACATGGATTATCTGGTAGGTGCGGGGCAGGGGAAGCGGGTCGCCTCTCGGTCGCTTGGTGCGGGGTGGACCCCTGGCTGTAGGAGCAGCCTTTTTGCTGTTTCTTTCTTTGGGATGAGATGCCTGTTGGGGTTTCTCCGGCAGCCAGCTCCGGAGCCGGGCTCGGGCTCGGGCTTGGCGGGGCAGCAGCCGAGGGCTGCGTGGTGGGGCTGACAGGTAGAGGCGCGGCCTGTGGGCGAGGGTCGCGCGGCGCCGCCCGAGGGATGGGGCCGGGCGAGCGTCTCCTGCAGGGCCGGTTTCCTTGCTTCTCTGTGCGCGCCCCACAGAGGACTTTCTTGCCCGGGAAGCAGGAGTTTTCCGCTCTGCCTTGAGCAGAACTCCAGGTGCTATTAAAGAGCCATAATCGCAATGGCTCGCTAAGTGCTCGGCAGCTCCGGTCATTTGGTTGTTATTAGATCTCTAAAGCTTTGACCTCCCTCGGTCGCGGCGGGATTTTAAAAGCACATTACCATAAACTAGACCGGACCAAACTCCACTGCAACCCGCAGGAGCAGGACTGGGTAGGTAGGGGCTGGCGTTCCTCGCGGGGCGGGTCGTGGTGCCAGTCGCCGTCCGCTGGTGCACGGATTAGAACCCGGTTTGCTGCCAGGCTGTGCTGAGAAGTTTAGGTGGGAGAAGTGTCAGCACACTGTGGGGACTACCATTGTAAAAACTGACTCGGGCGTGCGTTTGTGGAATTATGCAAGCCCCGTGTTTTGTTCCAGAAATTGTATTTCTCCAGAGCTCCCTATTTGTGGTCAGGCAGATCCTTATTTACATGAGTTGTGTTCGATCCTATACAATTACCGTGTTAACGATGTGGGGCAGAACAGCTCTTGGTGTTGCCACACTGAAGTAGAAGGTTGGAAACAGTGACCCTCCTGTCGTCTTGGACACATGTACTCGGTTTTCAACTGCAGAGTGGCCTGGCAGAGATGTGCCAGTGCCTTCTAGGAATAAGGACTGTGAAGGCTTTTGTGATCAGAAAACCTGAGCAAGGGCCGGTTTTTATTGTTAACCAGTGTATTTATGTTAATGCACGTGAATAAAATGTTTCTCCTAAAACTTCATTGCTTGATAAAGTTGGGAAGGATATGACTGCAGTTGGTGCGTGACCTTGTGAATGGAGCTGAGTTAATTCCGCGTTCAAACTTTTGAGTTGTTAATTTGTTGGTGTAGTAACGTCCTTATCTTCATGATGTAGGCAGGATGTCCACCCACTGCTGGAGCTAGTTAATCTGTTTGTGAACGTTCTTTAAAATACCAGGTCTGTTTTGGGTTAAGGGACGTTGCCAGATGTGTCCAGATTATTTTCTAAGTGAAATTATTAAGTTGGAGCTTGTCTTATGTACTATGTTTTTTCTTTTCCAGTTTGCCCAAATTAAAGCCCAAATTTATTAGATACGAATGACATTTCCTATACTACTGAACACTGATTTTTGGATATTTAGTTAAGCAGGGCATACAGAAGGAATTCAGGTAGTTTTTGTTTTTGTTTTTGAGACAAGGTCTTACTGTATAGTTCAGGATGGGCTTGAACTCTCTGTACCCCTGGCGGGTCTTGTTCTCGCAGTGATCCTCCTGCCTCAGCCCCTTTAGTGCTGGATTACAGGCATGCTCCCAACACGTCCCGCGTTCAGGTGGTTCTGATAATTTAGTGTGTTTTCAACTTGCAAATTGCAACAAAAAGCTTGCCTGAGGTGCCAAACCTAGCATAGCATTTAAAGAAAACAATATTGAAAAGTCTTAATTACGCGTTAGACATAGTCCAAGTATAAGTGTATAAACGTTTATATGCTCAAGGTTACCTTTAAAGCAGGTTAGTGTC
>PVIC010037479.1:0-18064 GCA_004025085.1 Thryonomys swinderianus | reverse complement strand
GCAGATAATGCAGTGCTTCTCTTCCTGTCCCCTCTCCAGCTGACTCCAGAGAGGATGCAATTATGTGGCTCTCAGGCCTGAAAATCTTGCACCAAGAAGCAATGAGCGCATCCACACCCACCATCATCGAGAGGTACGAGGCTCTGCCTGCTGTCCACGTCCTGGTCTCTTCTGGGATCCCTGCCTGCTGTGTATGCAGTGGTGCCATCTGCACTCTGGCCTTCAGGAGACGCTGCCTTGGCCCTGGGTTGGAAACAGCTATCAAGGGCAGGGTGGCTCCAGGAGTGGTAGTCAGCATCAGGCTCTGGACCTGCTGCCTGTTGCTGCCTCCCGGCTGGCAGAGGCCACCTTAGTTTATCTCTTCAGTGTCATGGGAATTCAGTGGCTCCCCCCCCCACCCCGTGTGTTTTTCTCCCCAGCAAACCAAAGCCTTTGCGTGGCACCACTGTTTCTTACCATCCTTTTGGGATTAATGACTGTCATCAGAGGGAACTGTCCCTTGATAGGGACCCAGGGTTTACTCATGGAAGGGACCTCCATCGGCTTGGGGAGGGCTTTTCAGCCACAGGGAGCTGCTCCCCAAAGTGGCCTTGGGGAGAGAGGTTGGAAGACCCTTTCTCTGTCAGTGTCTTTTGTCCCCATCCCATAGAGATCTCTATTTTCTAACTTTATTTTTCTCTCTCTCTTTTTGGTCCCCAATTTCTTTCCAGTTGGCTAAGAAAACAGATTTATTCTGTCGATCAAACCAGAAGAAATAGGTAAGAGTCAGTTTCCAGTGCACTCTGATTGCCATCATGGTTTAAAGTTGGAGGCACTTGTGCAGTGCCTTGCACGGGTGGGGCCTGCAGTCCAGCGGGAAAGGCGAGTCCAGCTGCAGAGGTGGCGTCTCTGCCACTGGGCACTTAGGCCTCATTGGAGATGTTTGGCAGGAGGTGGGTGTCCAGGAACACACAGGAAGCAGTTGTCTCGGTGCCCACACTTCATGGCAGGAGAGACTGACCATGAGGAGCGCAAACTGAGCTAAATGGCAGAGGTGAAAGTGCTGGGCAGAAGTGGATGGCGATGTGTTGTTCTGTCCCCTGGCCGGTACTTTGTGGAGTAGTTCCCAGAGAGCACGTGCGGAGCTCTGTGTCGGATCGTCCTTTTCCCTCTCTTTCCTAGTCCTGAGAACTGAACCCCAGGGGTTTTCTAGTGAGCCACTGCCTCAGCCCTTTTTATTTTGGGCTAGAGTCTTATTACGTCACTAAATTGCCCAGGTTGGGCTTCAACCTGTGATCCTCCTGCCTCAGCCTCGCAGAGTGTAGGGATTAGAGGCGTGTACCATGAAATGAATGCAGTGTGGTCCCAGAGGTCTTTTCCCTACTGGTGGGCACCATGGGGTTCCCCGGGCCATATCTCTGCGATCAATGCTGCTGTGAAACCCTCTGAGACCGCCTTTGTGTGGACTTGAGTCCAGTGCATCCCCGATGTGGGTACCGGCTCGCAAAGGCCTCGTGTACCGATAGTGCCCTGGCTGGTGGTGTAGACATCCGCTTGTCCCGACGGCACTGGCTCCCATCTCATCTCTGGCCCTCGCCTGTTGGTCATCTGGAGGACGAGGCAGCGTTGTGACTTCCTTCCTTGAGGTCAGCTACCCTCTTGGTCATGTGTCCCTTTTGGAGGTCATGGTCCTTAGTTATTCCTAACGGGGTGGTAAAGACGATTGTTCGCTGAGCACTGTACCTGCCGGGCACTGACCGAGCGCCGCACAGCCCATGTCAGCATCACGCCGGACCTTAGGGGCCTTTTCCCTTGTCCTTACTCTTGTTTTAGATACATCTGCATCACCCTCCTTTTGTCCCTGCAAGTCTGTCCCTCCCTAGGGAAACTGTCTGGCGGTGACGCTGTCCCTTGTTGGTGTCAGGTTGAGTATCAACAAGGGCCTCTCACGGGGGGAAGTTAGCCATGGGGCACCCACTACTGTGTCGGGGGCCAGAGCCCTACTGTGTGCCACTCTTTCCTCTTCTCCTGAGTGTACCCTGTGTTCTTGGCATCTGGTCCCTGGCCTGCCCACCGGTGTCACAGGTGGACCAGGGAGGTCCCTGGGTGCCAGGGTCTGTCCACACTGCCTCTCTGAGCCAAGGAGGGTGACATCCCATGGGTGCTTTGCTTTTCTGTGGCTTATGTGGGTCACCCTGGAGATGGGCACAGCATGTCAGGGAAGCCACACTGGCTATGGCAGTGCCCACGGTGGAGACACAGGCTCGTTCACCTGGCTCTAGAGTTCTGTGTGGGGAACACATGGCAGCTTTTCTCGAGCCCAGGGTGGGTTCTTCTAGTCCTCTGAGAATCCCCTTCCTGCCTCCGCCCAGTGGACACCCCTCCTGGACATGGTCCCCCGCCATCTTGTGTTCTGTCTCCACCCCCTGCTCCCTCCCAGTGGCCGAGCCTCTCTGCTCCATCAGCACATGGAAAATCCCATCTCTTCCCATAGAGGGTTTTGAAAAGGAGCTTTGAGCGAGGCGCCTGCAAAAGGGCAATTAATGTCAGCTCTGCCCGTTTCCCTCCCTTTCCTGTCTCCTGCAGCAGACTGACTTGCGGTGTTTCCTAAGGAGAAACCTGGGGCGCTGGAGGAGGGAGGCCTGTGGCCGCTGAGGGAGGCAGGTGCTGTGCTGGCTCAGTGGGTGGCCAGGACCTGGGGCTGTGCCGAGTCCAGTCCCGCTGCCCTTCTCTGCTTCTCCTGGGGCAGAAAGGCAGCAGCTGGCACTGGTGGAGAACCAGATAGGCAGCAGCCCTTCCCTGAGCTCCGCAGTCTTACTGGACACTTAGCCAACTGCTGTGCCAAGTACCCATTTTAGAAGAGGGATGGTGAGGCCCAGAGAAGTTCATTCACTCATCTAAAGCCACCCAGCATGTCAGGGCTGCCCAGGGCTTGGGCTCATCATCAGGCTTCATTTATTTAGTTTTCAAATTAAACTTTACTATTGAAAGCTAGGGATTACCTACATGGCAGCAAAAATCAAAAAGGAACAGAGACTTAGGCCGACATTGCTAGAGAAGGAAAAAGCCTATAGTGGATGGAAATACACTTTACTTCCCTAAAACTGATTTTTTTTTTTTTTGAGACAGGGTCTCGCTTTTGTAGTTCAGGCTGGCTCTGAGCTCACTATGGAGCCCAGGCAAGCTTCGAACTCAGCAATCCTCCTGTCTCTGCCTCCCGAGTGCTAGGATTACAGGTGTGAGCCACCACGCCCGGCACTAAAACTGATATTTTATTCTGTTTTATTTTTTTAATTTTTATTTTTGGTGGTACCAGGGATCGAACTCGGGCCCTTGTGCTTCTAAGGTAGGTGTGGTACCACTTGAGCTAAATCCTTGGCCTGATTTTTTATTTTTTAAAGACAAAGAGGAAAGATCACATTTCATTTTACTTTTGGCTATGTATACTTCCTTCCACCAAAGGTTAAAAAAAGAAAACTAGGGAAATGCAGAAATCTCATACTCACAAAACATTAATAAACAAGATATTTATGGTAAAGCATAAATAACAGAACATTTGTAAAGTGTTGTTTGGTTTACAGCACTGTGGATTAAGTTTGTTCACGTTGTGCAGCCTTCATTACTGGGACGACAGGACTTTTCATCTTCCCAGGGAGACTCTGTGCCTGTTACCCTTAGAAGCCACCACTGGCTCTCTGTGAACGCTATACTTGAGACACGTCATATCCGTGGAGGGAAATCTGTGTGCCGAGTATGACGTCCCCAGGCTCATCCCTGCTGTAGCGTGTGTCAGGACTTCCTCTTTGGGACATACAACATTGCATGCATCCATCTGGGTATTTATCCACCCGTCCATGGACACCTGGGTGGCTTCCTGCTTCCCGCTATTGTGAGTAGCACAGCTGTGAACACGGTTGTGCAGATCTGTTCGATCCTCTGCTCTCAGTTCTTTGTGGAGTTGTTGGAGTTCCTGGTGACTTCGTGTTCTGAGGATCTGCTGGGTGGTTTTCACAGTGGCAGCGCCATTCAATGACCCCAGCAGTGCATAGGGCTTTTCCTCGTCCTCAAGACACTTTTTTGTTCCTTCCTCTGTCCTCCCTCCCCCGTCACTGCCTGGATTCTTAGCCTCACGTGAGATCAAGCTGTGACATGAGCCTTTCTTCAGTCGCCAGTGTCACGGTTGTCTGTACTCTACTGCAGATGTTGTCTGTACTGGCTTCTGACCAGTGGTTGATCAGCCCAGGGTTCTGGCTCAATCAAAAAGAAATCATGAGTTGGCCAATTGTAGCTCTTTGAGCATTAATAGCCCTCAGCCCAGAATGCCAGTGGCCATCAGCTCACGTGTCAGGGACCCTGCTTGCCGCTCCTGGCCTTAGGGACTTCTGGGTGGTGTTTAGGAATTTTCCTTTCTTCTCCATCACTCTCTGGTGCTAACCACCTTCAGTGTTACCAGCTCGGGCTGCTGGAGGCTCCTGGCACCAGTGGGCTTTGGTGTTACCAGCTATTTTGTATCAGCTCAAGACTGCTGACGAAGGTAAAAGTCACAGGCACAGGCACAGGCGTGCCATCTGGAATAGGCTTTATGAGCACTTGCACTGCAGCATGAGGGGGATAAGCTCGTGGCTGAACCTGCTAAGGGTACGAGGAGGTTGGTGATGGAGAAGAAAGGCAGCTGACGGACGTGCAGGGTCGGACTTGGTTCGGATGCTCCCCTCACAGATGTGACTGATGAGGGCTGCAGTAACCCAGAGAAGCTGGCGTGCTCTGGATAGGTTCTACCTGAGGCCTGTTGGAGCCAGAGTGGTTGTCTGTGGAAACAGCTGTGGGGGTACCAGGCAGAGCTGGGCTGGCTGCAGAGAATTTGTGACACCTGTGGAGGGCAAATAAAAGTGCCTCTTGGAGAGCTCGGGTCAGTCCCTCCTGTCACCCTAGGGCAGGTAGTACTGAATTTACATAAGCGGAACACTCTTCCTTTCTCCTCCTGCCCTGCAGGGACAGAGAGGAGCCTGGGTTGGGCCTCCTGGGAGGAGAGAGGGGAAGCTTTGCGGTGGGAGCCAGGTGTGCATCCCGTTATGGCCTTGAATGCAAATAGATTTCGTGAGGTTGACAGTTGTGACTCCAGCACAGCAGTAGCCTGGCCAGGGCTTTGGTCACTGCTCTGCGGCTCCTGGTCCTGATGTGGCCTTGGCCATGGGAAATCTGAAGGACAATGTTTATTGTGAAGCCCAGGGTGGAGACTTAGAGATTCTGAAATGTCCAAGCCCCCTGGAGGGTGTGTTGAAACATGGGTTGCAGGCTCCATCTCCTTGGTTCCTGACTCTGATCGGGGTTGGGACTGAAGAATTTGCATTTTAACAAATCCCTCAGTGACATGGCTGCTGCTGCTGGTCCAGGAACTACTTAGACAGTCAGGACTCTGCAGGTACCCTGTCCAGTTCGGGGCGCACTGACTATGCATGGCTATTTAAAACTATGTGAAAGTTAAATAAAATGAACAAATCAGTCCTCAGTCATTGTCCCTCATGGACAATGGACAGCATGGGTGTAGGACCTTTCCAGCATATTGACAGTGCTAAGATTTGAAACTGAGGTCTCACACTTACTGGACATGGGAACTAAGACAAATGATTTCATTTTTCTGTGCCTCAGTCTTCTCCCCTGGAAGAGAGAAATAAGAGTCTACCTCATATCCAGGGTTGGTTGTGAGAATTCAGTGAGTTAATATGAAAAAGTATGTGGACAGCACCAGGCTTGTAGTAAACATTCAACATTAAATGTTTATTATTGTCATTAATATAAAAAGCTGAGTGGGGGGCCGGAGGGTTAGTTCAGTGGTTCTAGCACCTGCCTCACAAGTTCAAGGTCATGAGTTCGATCCCTGGTAACCACATACAATGCTGGGCATGGAGACTCACACCCACCAGCCATCAATACCACATACCACAGTGCTGGGTGTGGTGGCTCACGCCTGTAATCCCAGCACTTGGGCGGCAGAGGCAGGAGGATTGCTGAGTTCGAGGCTTGCCTGGGCTACATAGTGAGCTCAGAGCTAGCCTGAACTACAAAGCGAGACCCTGTCTCAAAAAAAAAAAAAGCTGAGTGTGGTGGAGGGTTTGTCCTGTGTCTGGGTGGCAGGTAAGTTTCAGGGCTGCTAACTTAGCCCTTTGGTTATGGCTGCCTGGGTGCAGTGTGAAGCATTCTGGGAAATGGCCAAATTGGGAAGGAGAGAGCACATTATGATTGTTTAGTAATGTCTGCCATGGAAGAGGGCAGGACCATTGGTGGTGCCTTGAGAAATTTTTGCTTTCCTTCCCTACAGGGGCTGCACTCCAGGAAATGAGGTGATCCAAGTGGTTTTGTTTGTGTGTAGGAGTTTTACACTGGGGATCAGCCCTGTGCACCACATTCACATGCATGGACCTGCCATTGTGTCACCAGACAGGGTCCACGGAGGGCCCCCTAAAGAGACGTGAGGACCTCAGCTTGGCCTGGCCAGATCCTTGATGTCTCATAGTAGAAAAGCATTTCAGTGAGAGGCATAGGTGGATTTATTAAGCAGAGTTAGAAAGTAAGTAAACAAGAGAAGGAACCTCAGCCTGAGGAGCTGAAGAGGGCTCAGCTCTGATGGAGATGGGGAGATGGTCAGACTGGCCCACTGGTTCCCAGAGGAACGAGGCCAGGTCCCATGGAGGCCGTGGTCGGGTGGGTTACCATCTGGGTTCTGGTTGTGCAAGGTGGCTCTGGAGAGGCTGTGGCCTGAGGGGCCATCTGGTCTTCAGGAGGTGCTGGTTTCTGCTAGGGCGTCTGTCTGGTGGAGGCTGTGCCAGAGTCCAGGGGGACTACAGGCTGCAGACAGTGGCTGCAGCCTCCTGGGTGCTCGCATGTGGTTAAGTGGCCTTCAGTGTCGGAGGAGAAAACGCTCTGTGAATTTAGGGCTAATCACCTTGTACCACCAGGTCCGAGATGGACTCTCCCTGAATGATCAAGCTGCCTCTGTGCAAGCTGAGCAGGACCTGACCCTGAAGTGTCAGGTAATACAGGAGACAGATGTAAAATGAAGGCCACTCTGTGCTCTGTGTTGAACATCTGTAGACCCGTAAAACTTCCACTTTCCCTTTTTGTAAAACAAAAGAAGCAAAAGCAGCTGTTACGGGATAGAGCTCAGCAGTGCAGCACCTGCCTGATAAGTGTGAAACCCCGAGTTCATTTTCTGGTATCAAAAAACAAAAGACAGCTCAGAAGAAAACACAAATCGTGCTTTAAACAAGTAACAGGTTGTGCCCTGCTTTCTGGCTTCTCAGCCAGCCAGCTCTCTGCGCAGGCCTATGTTGGGTGGGGAGGGAGCACCTTGCAGGTCACGTGATCTAAGGTCCAGGTGACCGCTGGAAGCAGGAGAGGGCAGGAGGTGGGACAGCGGGCCGGCCAGTCTCTCCGGTCTTCTCCAGAAAGTGCACTCGGTGGTACCAGGCTGCTCCCTTCTGAAGGTGATGGCACAGGCCGGGTCAGAGGTTCTGGGGACACTGGGCCATTTTCTCCCTACCTGGAGCAGCTCCCTTTCTCGACTACACTGCTCTGTCCAGTCTGCAGGTGCTAATCTCTGGAGAGACAGGTCTAGATTTCACACCGGAGATTTTACCGGCTGGCAGGAAGTTCTTGCTCAATTTATATAGAAATCATGAACTGGAAAAGTGTGGTTCTTTTAGTGTGAACTGCTCTGAGCTTCGGAAGCCTGGAATTATTCGTTCTTTTAGTATCAGGGCCTTCCTTGCCACTTACAGGCAGCAGCTGCCAGCAAGTTTTGGGGCATCTCTAGCCACTGAAAGTGGTAGCTTCCAGCAGTTTCCGCTGTTGTGTGACATTCTCTGCTAGCTGTGACCAGCCTGGGTGTTGGCCAGGTTCAGTGCCAGCAGCTTCAGTGTTAGCAGCTCCTGGTGCTCTAGCTCAGTCTGCTCTCCTTGAGCTGGAGATTGGGAACAGGTGGGAACCTGCTGGAGAAAATGAAGTCCCTCCTGTCTTGGCCTCCACCTCGAGCCCTGAGTGTTTTGATCTTGTTTGGTGCTTAGTGTTTTCCTAGAGGGACGCTGAATCGGAAGCAGTGGAGCTGGCTGCACTGTGCACTACTGACTGCTCAGATTGATGGAAATGGGCCTTTTCTCTTTTATAGCATCAGCCTCCGTGAATTGAAGGCCATCTTACCCCTGGTCAACTTCAAAGTGAGCAGTGCCAAGTTCCTCAAAGATAAGTTTGTGGTAAGTTGCGTAGCTCAGCCTGGGAACTGAATGATCTCATAGCCGCTGAGCGGCTCTCCCTGAGCTCTGCGCAATGGTCCCTTGAGGGTCCTTTGCCTCCCGAGTGTGTCCGTCCTGCCCACTTGTGCGGTCACATAAATACATGAGGACCGCGTTCCCTGGCCTCGCAGAGGTGTTTCTCCATGAAGACAGTGTTTGCTGGGCTGTTTGACTTGGAACATCTACACTCAGACCTGATTCCACCAGGCTCTTTCATGGTTCTCCTGACTTTCCGCAGCCTGCTTCCTTCCCAGAAGCATGAGCGCATGAGTATCTTTTGGAAACATTATGAAAGATCCGTTATCTAGGGTGCCAGGCACAAGGCGCTCTGAGTGCAAGTCCTGGGAGCATGCCCGCCAGGATTGGCTCTCTTCTCCTCTCCTCCTCCTCCGCCTGTCTTTCCACACATCACAGTGCTTGTTGACACTCTTGTACAGTCAGTCTGTTGGCTGAGCGGGATAGGGAGGCCGCTCCAGGAGTGGTGGGTGCAGTGGGGCGGGATGGGTGGAGGTGACGGGAGCGAGCACTGAGACTGACCCTCTTACCAGAGAGCGGACCCTCCACCCTGGGGCCCAGGGTCCATGCCGGCCATCTTGCCTGCGGAGTCTCTGCTGGAGTTCATTTTCTTTTCTGTACTAGTGAGCTGCTAGGAGAATGGGCCCATTTCAGTGCTGGCCGGGCCATCCTTTGACCTGCCCTCCAGTGTTTCCCACTAATTCCCGTGGGAAGGAAATGAGAGGGATTTAAACAGAGGAGAAAGATGGGACATGCATTTCCATTGATCACCATGTAATGGGAATATTGTTCTTTATCAAGCATTTCTGTAGTCAGGCATTTTGTAGGTGTTGTTTGGTTTTAAGAAAGCCCTAAGAGGGTGGTGGTGGTGCTCCCATTTTACAGATGAAGAAACTGAAGGCCCAAAAGCGTGAATTGTAAGTGTTTTGCTTCAACAACAACAGCAAAAGCCCAACAAACAAACAAAAAGGATGAATTACCTAACACAACTGATTATTGCCGAGCTCTGACTGCTGATCGCCAGGCTTTAAAAAAATTATGCTTTAAAAATAATTTTAAGAACATACTTTATACATACACATGGATATAGAAATCTGACAGCTCAGAAGGGGAGATGTCCATTATGACTTTCAGAAGCAAAGATTTTCCCATTTGGGGCTCAAGGATGGGGTCCCTGGATGACTCCCGGACAGGTGAGTTACGGAATGCACAGACAGGTTTGGTTTAGAGGAACACAGGTTTGATTTTAGCAGACACGCAGAACATCAGTTGTATTTCTGTGAACTGGCTGGAGGCTTTCTGGTGGTAGACTTCCAACGTTATGTGGCCATGGTTTTTTTTTTTTTATATTTACAGGAAATTAGTGCACACAAAGATGAACTCAGCTTTGAACAGTTTCATCTCTTCTATAAAAAACTTATGTTTGAGCAGCAAAAACTGGTAAGAGGATTTTTGAACAAATGATCTAATGCTGTTCTGTTTTCCTAACATTGCAGCTTGGCACATATCTGAGAGACCCCAAGGAGGGTATAATCTCCCCTTTAGTCAAGGAAGCGTACAGTGGGAGTGCCAGTAACATGCTGTTTTCATTTATTAGCTGGAAAAAGAAAAGTTTTCAGCAGGGTAGAGCTGTGGGAAAGTGTGTGTGTGGGGTGTGTGGGGTGGGGGGTGTTTATGACTCTCCCTCCTAGGAGTATGAATGGCCATTGGTTCAACCAGAACAGCATCTGAATGTAATGAAGTAAAAAGGTGCCACCGGCTCTTCTGTATTGTCTCATTGTGGAAAGAAATAGCAAATTATTCTTAGTGGCCATCTCCAAATTGAATGTGTTTTGCTTTTTATAATTTTCATGTTTTTATGAGGACTTTTATGATTAAAAGGATAGTCTATTTTGAAATTGAGATGCAGATACATTTTGATCTGAAGGTGACATTTTAGGCTTTACTCAAGATGTATTTGTATTTCAATTTGTACTTAATATTACGCCTTGCTTTAAGTGGTGGTGGGGTGTTTGCTGCACTCTGAAAGCTTTGTATGGGAAAAATATAGTTGTACTAAGGTTGTCCTCTAGTGGCCAGAATGTCACCCTGCACCTACATCGGGCTGGCCTTGGCCGGTCCAATGGTTTAAATATTTTCAGAATTAACTGTCTAAGTTTAAAAGTTGGGAAATCATATATTAAAATCCAGATTTTTGGCTTCTATTGAAAAAACTAAAATCTGTCTATAAATGAGCTCCTGCTTCCCTGACATAGTCTTGTAGAAAGGAGCACACGCTTGGTAGCCCCAGGTGTGCACACTAATTTGCATCATCTGACTGGCTGTGCAGAACTTCTGAGTTGGCAGCGACCATGGTCAGGGCCCCAGCTTCTAACGCTGCAGTGTGGCCCTCAGCTTTCTTTACTCCAGTAGTCTAGAATTCCAGTAACAAAGCCCCTACATACACAGCTAATTTCCTATTAGGGCAAATTTGAGAATCCGCCCTGGCCCCTCCCCTATCTCCTGAGCATCCTGCTGGAAGGGGAGAAGAGCATTAGCCTGGGGTAGGGGGTGAGTTGGTTCCTCTGGCACCATGGAGAGACAGTGTCATCTGCACACTCATGAACCTCAGACCCACGTCTGGGCGTGGGCTCATCCTTTTTAGTAACTAAATGGTTTCCAGCTTGAGGTTGACACTGTCAAGCTTCATGGTTTCTCAAAGTCTGGCAGCAGCCAGAAGAGAAATGTGCTTTCGTGTGTGTTCTCCATTGGTGACGGGTACATATCTAGCTAGGCTGTGACAGTATTGTTAGTGCTGCCGGCACTTCCCTGGGTAGACTCTACGCTGAGGCCCTGTGCTAAGTCTTCTCTAGATATTTCTCCCCAGAGCCTTGGGAAAGAGATACGGGGATTGTCCCTGTTTTATGGAGGGGAAACTAAGGCTCAGAGGTCATTTGCTGGAGTTCCTGCCCCTGGGAAGCTGCGAGCTACGATCTGAGTTCTCCTGCCCATCTTCAGTGACAGCCCCTGGTTCGTTCTTGTTCATTCTTGGAGCTCTCTGTCAGAGTAATTTACAACCTATACATTAGCATGAAACAGTGTGACCCTGCCATTGACCCAATACCCATCAGCCACCGCTGCAGGTCGCTGCCATTGTACTACCTTGGCAGTCTCACCCTCTACCCTCTTCTAGGGCCCTGAAGCAAACCTTAAGACATTTTATCAATTCATCTATAATTTTTTTTTGAGACAGGGTCTTGCTTTGTAGTTCAGGCTGGCCCCGAGGTCACTATGTAGCCCAGGCAAAGCCTTGAACTCAGCAGTCTTCCTGCCTCTGCCTCCTGGGTGCTGGGATTACAAATGTGAGACACCACGCCCAGCATGTAGGGTGTGGTACTGATTGCTGGTGGACATGAGTCACCATGCCCAATATCATATCATTGTATGTGGTTATCGGGATCAAACCAGGGACCCTGAGCTTGCTAGGCAGGCAGCGGAACCACTGAGCTAAATCTCCGGCCCCATCTGTAAATATTTTAATCGAATTCCCAGCTCCCTCCTGGTCACCCTTTTGAGGTCCCTCCCAGTTAGAATACTGCTTACAGAATTGTGGGAAAATGCTTTCTAGTAGAAAGAACTGAGACCCACAGAGCCTCTGACGGATCCTGCAGGAAGAGGGTTGGGGTTCGTCCTGCAGCTTCCATATGGGTGCAGGCATGGGAAGGGAAGTCAGCACCTTGGGGTGATGCTTAGCAGAGGGTCTGGGATGGTGTACATTGTTCTAGCTCAGGGCGGCTGGGAAAGAGGAGAGTCCACAGGTTGGAAATCAGTGAATTTCTCATTGGTTTTCGTATTGCTTTTTTGAGACAGGGTCTCGCTTTGTAGTTCAGGCTGGCCCTGAGCTCACTATGGTGCCCAGGCAAGCTGCCGTGAACTCAGCAATCCTCCTGTCTCTGCCTTCGTATTGTTTTTTAAATTAAAAAATTTATGTGTGTGCACAGTACATAATGACTACATTCATTGTGGGATACAGGTGCATATATGCACTATATTGTGATTCTTTATTCCCCCTTCCTCCTCCATCCCTATTTATAAAGTTTTTTCTTCTTTTTTTTTTTTTGCCAGCATGGATTTATTTATTCTATGTAATTATCAAGTTAGTATAAACACAGATTAGCAGCCAAGTTTACAGGTCAAAAAAACATAAAACTGCCATACCAAATCAAAGTAGGCTTGTAGATATTCTGGCCATGCTGGATTATTGCAATTATATTTTCTTTCTATTTTTCCCTCTGTTGTCTGTCTTTTATTTTGTATTTTATTGATTTATTTATTTTTTTTCCTGGTACTTTGGATCAAACTTGGGCCCTTTTGCTTCCAAGCTAGGCACCGTACCACTTGAGCTAAATCCCTCACCCTGTACTTTATGTATACATGGGATTGTGTTCCTCAGAGAGTAATTTTTATTAGTATGTATTTGCAGTACCTATAATTACAGTGCTTGTGATGAGTTGGTGAGTGTACATAACTATTCAATTCTTTTCTCCCCCTTTCTATTCCTTACTTTAATTTTTTTAATTTGTCAGCATCAGATTATTTTATAAGTCCTTATCACGTTAATTATCATAAGTACAGAGTAGCTGGCAATTTTTTTTCCCCACTCTGTAGGCTGTCTATTCACTCTGTTGATGGTTTTCTTTGCTGTGCAGAAGCTTTTTAGTTTCTTTTAAATTGAATTCTTTATTGGTACAATTTATATACATCTCACAATCACATACAACATTGGGGAATTTGTACCAGTATATGATACGAGTTAATTCTCATTTTTACCCATGTCCCTACCCACCCACACCTCCCCACCCCCTTTATACATACTCTTTTATTTTCTTTCTGAATCATATTTATTCCTTCCCCTCATCACATTCCCACACCAAATTTCCTATGGAAATTTCCCACTCTATAAAAGCTGTCACACTTTCTAGAGCTCATTTGCATCTACAGGTGTTCATGTTAAAGAGAAGATCCGGAATTTGCCTATCTGTGATCTATTGATTTCACTTATTATATCTTCCAGGTGTCTCCATTTGCACCTAAATGGATCGATCTTGTCATTCTTTATGGCAGAGTAATACTCCATTTTATTAAAAAGCCACATCTTCTTTATCCATTCTCCAGTTGATGGACATTTGGGTTGTTTCCAGAACCTTTTTAGTTTGATGTAATCCTATTTGTTGATTATTAGTATCATTTTTGGTGTAACCAGGGATCTGGTGGCCAGTGTGTATATGTTTATGATTGTTATTATCTCTCTGTTGATTGTTCCCTTAACCAATACGTTCTGACCTTCTTTGTCTCTTCTGATCAGTTTGGCTTGAAATTCATTGTCTCAAATTAGGATAGCTACTCCTGCTTTTTTCTTGGTTTCCATTGTATGGAATATTATTTTCCACCCTTTGATTTTAAATCTTTTTGAATTTCTTTTTGAGTTAAATATATTTGATAATCTATACCATTACATTTTGTTTCTTGACCCATTTTACCAATCTGTGTCTTTTGCTTGGGGAATTGAAACCATTCACATTGAGAGTTACTACTGAAAAGCATTGAGTTATTTCTGTCATTGCATAATTTTCCTGTTCTGATTTCCTTAATTTTTTTTCTTTTGCTTAGCTACTTATCCTGGAGGAGTATTCATTCTTTTTGACTTATTGGCATTGCTGGCTTTATAGCCTCTTTCTAGAATATCCTTAATCGCTTCTCGGCCTTTTGGCTAAGATCAAGTGTAGAATATCCTTGAGAAATTTTTGTAACTCTGGCTTGATTATTGTGAATTTCTTGAGGTGCTCATTATCATAAAACACTTTATGAATTTTAAAGAAAAGTTTTATATATATGATAAATAAATTGGGGTTAGAAGTTGTTATCTTTTAGGTGTGAAACACTTAAAGCCTGCTTGGCCTTTTAAGTTTTGTGCTGAGAAATATGATATAATTCTAGTGGATTTGCCATTAATGGATCATATGTGATTCATTTCCCTTCTCTAAAAGCTTTTCACATTTTTGTCTTTGTGGAAGACTTTTGATCCTTTGAGTATTATGTGGTGTGGAGAAATTATCACTAATTCATGAGCATTTAGGGTTCTATATCTATATACTTCTCTCTTTCTCCATATTTGGAAGTTTTCTACCATCATTTCTGTAGAGAGATTTTTTTAAAAAATGCCTTTTATGTTGTCTTGATTTTTCAGTTACTCCAATTATCCTTGCGCTTGCGAGGCCCAGATGGCAGCATCTGCCAGTCCATTCCATGTACTACTTCTCCCTAAGGCCCTCTGGACCTCCAGGCACTGGAACCACTGAGCTAAATTAAATCTCCAGCCCTCCATCGTCTGCTTTGCAGGTGCAAGGTCCTGAGTTGAATCCCTGGTAACCATATACCACAATGCTGGGTGTGGTGACTCACGCCCACCAGCAGTCAGTACCACTACCACAATGCTGGGTATGATGGCTCATGCCTGTAATCCCAGCATTCAGGAGGCAGAGGCAGGAGGATTGCTATGAGTTGGAGGCTTGCTTGGGCCATGTAGTGAGCTCAGGGCCAGCCTGAACTACAAAGCAAGGCCCTGTCTCAAAAAAATAAAAAATAAAAAGATGTTTATAGAATGAGATAAAAGTAATTAAAAACTGATGAAAAATAGAACATAAAAGAAAAAGAGGGAGAAAAAAGAAATCAGATGGGGAGAGAAAATAAGAGAAAATATTAAAAGGAGAAAAAAGATAAGAGGACAAAAATAAAGAAAAAGTAAAAATAAGAAATAAGAGAAGAAAAAGGACAAAACGAAATTCCCCAAACCCTGGTGAAATGGGAAAAAAAGAGGAAAAGAAGGAAGGAAAAAATAAACAAAACAACACACACACAAAGAAATTTCTGTGTGATTTTGGAGATGTGGTTTTCTTCCACAATCTGTAATTTGGGGGCAGTGTCCACATCAGGACATGTCCCTGCTCATGCCGATATACAGAAGGCAGGCAAACCCCAGACCCCTACTGGATCCAGGCACCAGCAGACAGCAGGATTAGGGTGAGGGCACCAGTGCCATGACTTTCAAATCCAGAGCAACTGAGACTGAGCTGGTCTCTGGCCTTGGGAGCAGGGTCTATGTTCTTTAGCTCAGAACCCTTACTAGGCCCCTTTCCAGCCATTCTCTGACCGAGGCTGTCTCCTAACGCTCTCTCACACCCAGTCACTGTGGGAACATGACACTGGGAACCCTGAAGTGAAGCCATCCCATGACTTCTCTGATTCTGTGTTCAATCAGTCAACCCAATTTCAGGAATGGCGTCTGACCACGTACTATCTCTAGGAATACAGTGGGCACTAAGACTGGAACCACTCACTAGCTGCTGCCTGTTGAAGGACACATGGGCACAGAGTTCCTTCCCTTTTCTACAGATGGCAGCATCTGCCAGTCTTTTCCATGCACTACTTCTCCCTAAGGCCCTCGGGACCCCCAGTTTTGACTGTGTTTCTAGGCGTTTGGTCTCCCTGTCCCATAGGACATGAGATGGGAGCTAAGGAGAAAATGTATCTGTGTCTTCCCTTTTCCACACTGTGTTCTATCTCTTAATTTCTCACAAGTTTTATTTTTCCTTCTGGTTCCCTGGGATCTACTTCTCTCTTTTTTTCTTCCCCAGTTGTTAGTTTTCAGAGTTGGTTCTGAGTCTAAGAGAGGCTGAATTATTGCTCACTACTCCACCATTTTCCTGGAACTCTCCCCATAAAGTAGATTTTCAAAATAGCAAGGTAGGGCTGTTAGGGTGCAGAATAATATGTAGATCTTGGAAGAAAAGCAAAAAGTTAAGAGATATATGATAGGTTAAAATATAGTTGAGGATTATTCACCCACCAAACTCTAGCAGGAACCTAAGAAATTAAGAGTGATTGCTTCTCAATGATAAATGCAAAAAGGGTGAAGATGATATCTACCCTTCATGCCTAAAGTTTGTTATATTTGAATATTTGCAACTAAAAGTAATGATGTTGATTTTTTTTTTATGACCAAGTCTCACTGGCATTACTTGTCTAATGTTCTTATTTTGTTTGTGTTTTCCATTTCAGATTCTTGATGAATTCAAAAAGGATTCTTCCGTGTTCATGCTGGGGTGAGGACCCTTCAGGCTGCTCCCATCAGGACAGCTGTGTCCTGTGTCCAGTGGCCTCCAGGAGGGGTCGTCTCTGACCTTCATAAGCATACAGTCCTGAGCCTATGCCTGGGCCAGGGTCATCAGCACCGGGCTGCCGAGTGCTGGGCACTGTGAGGCAGCCCGGGGTCTCCCTCCTGACCATGCGTCTCTGAATTTGAGGAGTTCATGGGTGTCTGACAAGCATCAGTGCTGTAAATGGGTGGAGGAGTTTGGGAAATGCCTGGCTAAGCAGGCTGGGCTGCTGAGCACAGGCTGGGCATCTGTGGCGCTTCCTGTGGTGCTTGGCACATGTCCTTGGCTCATGTATAAAGTGATGATATTTTGCTGGGGATTTAGCTCAAGTGGTACTGCACCAACCTTGGGCACACAAGGACCTGAGTTCGACCCCCAGTACTGGAAAAAAAAAAGTGATGATATTTTAATGTCATTGCTGCACAACTCTTCAGGACCTTCCTTAGGCTTTGAGGTTCTCCAAGTGGGGGATTTATAGGGCATAAGTGTTTCCCAAGCCTGTCTGACCAGGAGACAAGTTTGCCACAAAGATAATGGCACCTAGAGTGTGGCTGTGGCACATGAATCGAGTCTACATGGTCACCTTCCAAAGCAGAGGACTCTGAGCTCTCAGGGGATGTGGATAAGGCTGGTGTGACACTCAGAGCTGGTCAGGAGGGGACAGAAACAGACTGGGAAGGAAGACAGTCAACTGTCTTCCTGTACATTTAGCAAAGACCAATAGCTGCAAGTGAATTTTGTCTCTTAAAGTGGTCTAAAGGGGATCATTCCCACTTCTGCCAGCCAGTGCCCCATCCTGGCCAGTTCCATCCTCTGTACCAGTGTGCCCAGTGAGACCCTAGTGTCCAGGCAGCATCTGTCACAGCTGCTGGCTGTAGTGGGGTGCTCCCTGTATTCAGGACACAGCCCTCGTCCCCTGACACGGGGCTCTGGCAGTCGTGGATGTCCCTGTCCTCAGAGCCCTGAGGTCTCCTGCTGAACAGGCACGTCATGGGGTCCTGGGTGGCACAAGTGGTGCTGTGTGCCCTGGTCGGCCTGGTTCCTCTGTCCACATCCCCCTCCTGAGGTGCTGCTCAGACCTCAGACAGTGCCGGCTGCACCAGTACTGGGCCCTGCCCAAGAATCTTTGAAGGTCCTGCCCTGTGTCTGCATGTGGGCAGTGTGGTCCCTGGCCTGGGCAGGGTGAGGGCACACTGTGGGGACGAGAACCCTCTGGAATGTGTCCCTAGTGTGTGTTCCCTCCCTCGTGTGCAGGAACACCGACCGGCCCGACGCTTCTGCCGTCTACCTGCAAGACTTCCAGCGGTTTCTGGTTCATGAGCAGCAGGTGAGAGGACAGCGGGGATGCGGGAGCTGCTCTTGCTGAGTGGTTGTGTCCCTCTGATGCTGGGCTTTTCGGACCCTTGGCTCTTAAAGCACAACTGTCACTCTCCCAAGGCCCAGGCAGGCGGAGCGGGGTTCAGCCTGGGCACTGTCTTCAGGGCCTCTGCCTGGGAAGCCTTCCCTGTTCACAAGAGTGCAACTCCGGCAGCCTCCTGGTCTGCAGGGCATGGGACTCAGGGACAGGCTCCCTGGGTTGGGGGGGGG
>PVIC010037478.1:0-18037 GCA_004025085.1 Thryonomys swinderianus | reverse complement strand
GCTTTGCAGTTCAGGCTGGCCCTGAGCTCACTATGTTGCCCAGGCAAGCCGCCACAAACTCAGCAATCCTCCTGTCTCTGCCTCCCGAGTGCTGGGATGACAGGCGTGAGCCACCCCGTCCGGCATTGTGGTATGCGGTGTTGATTGTTGGTGGGCGTGTCTCCACGCCCAGCATTATATGTGGTAACCGGGGATCGAACTCAGGACCGTGCGCTTGCAAGGCAGGCGCCGGAACCACTGAGCTAACCCTCTGGCCCAGCCTTTATGTTCTTTTGACCAAGAATGAATAAGCAGGAAAGTGTTTCAGTGGGTTTTGAATTTCTATAACTTTCTGTTTTCATTGAAGATGTTTTGAATAATTACTGATGATCTTTCACAGGGAAAGAGAAATTGAACTTACTGTTTTATAAGTCAGAAGTTCCCAGTTTAATACGAGAAAAAAAATAGGAAAATATCTCATTCTAGGACCTACTAATCATCCATTTCAGACAAACCTGTGGGAAGATATATTTTTCAGGGCAGATGCATAATGTGCATTTGTAGGAGTAGTCAGTCCTTTGTTAAGTGGTGGTTTTGTAAAGACAGCTGAGTGAAGCCTATGTTTTGCTTGGAGAGTCACAGCCCACAGCCTGTGAGATTCCTCTCGGGAAAAAAATTTTGTTGACAGTAATTTTGACTCATGCCCAAAGAATTCAGCTGATTGTCTGAAGGGACTGCGTCATCCTTACCCTATGTGACATGTGTCCCTCCCGTGAGTTAGTTAAAAATGGCACTCTAAATGGGGTGGCAGAGAAGGAGGGGCCAGTTTTGCACAGGGGATACTCAGTACGTGAACACTGGCAAGAGTGTGAGAGCCTGGGGTACCGGGCTAACGCGTGGATCCCTGTTCATAGGGATAGATTTGTCGCTGCTGCCCATCTGGCACATTCCGGTCTGTTTTCTGTGGATTACCCCAGTCAGTCCACAAAGCAGACCTGTAATTACCCCTGTTTTACTAATGAGCAAGCATGATTTAGAAATCACATAAATAACATGGCCATTTGCTAGGAAGAGCTGGCTCTGCGTGTGTCCTACTTTAGAACCCTGTTATTGACTAGAATATTTCTTCCACTGCTGCTTCAGGGACATCAAAACTAATTCATTCTGTCACAGGATTCCTCTGCCCTGTGGTACTAGGAACTGAACCTAGGGCCTTCATACTGAGGTACATTCTCAGACTTCCTTTTCTCTTTGAGATCGATCTTACTAAGTCACTAAACTGCTCGTGCTGGGCTTGAACTTTCAGTCCTTCTCCCTCCCCATCCCAGAAAACTGAGATTACAGATATGCCTCAACCCCTAGCTTCTTTTTATCTGTTTATTTATTTTATGTGGAAAAGTGGTCCTTCTTCCCCTTTTTCCCTTCTTCCTTTCAACCTTTCTTCTACTTATCTCTCTTTTTCTTATGTACTGAAGTCTGAATTTAGGGCCTTTGTGTTGAGCTATGTTCCCAACCCTTTTAGATTTTTAAGATTGAGGGGTCTAAGCCAGTGGTGATAAATCTCCCAGTGGTGATAAATCTCTTTGTGCTGCAGCAGGCTGTTATCACTGAAAACTCAAAAAGTTTTGCCATCAGTGATCTGAACTGTCCAGGTTGGTCTCCTGCTTGGGCACCTCCTGCCTCAGCCTCATAAGTAGCCAGACATGTATCCCTACCCCTAGCTTAAAAGTAGCCTCTTCTGTGTGTCCCAGCTGAGGTCGTCTTTCATTCATTAGACTGTTGAGTTCTGCATTGTGCTCTGCTTGCAGAGCAGGTGGTGTTGACAAACAGTAGAGCTATTGCCCATGGAGTTTTCTTTACCTTTGAGATCCAGCATTGTCAGCTTAGGCTATACAGTAAGACCGTGTCTCAAAAAACTTAAAAAAATATATATATACACACACATACATCTATATATCTTTCTCTCTATATATGGTCATATATACTTAGGGCCTTTGTACTGAGCTATGTCCCCAACCCTTTTTGATTTTTTTTTTTTTTTGCTTTTTGGAGACAGGGTCTCGCTTTGTAGTTCAGGCTGGCCCTGAGCTCACTGTGGTGCCCAGGCAAGCCACCACGAACTCAGCAATCCTCCTGTCTCTGCCTCCCGAGTGCTGGGATTACAGACGTGAGCCACCATGCCCGGCATTGTGGTATGCGGTGTTGATTGTTGGTGGGCGTGTCTCCACGCCCAGCATTGTATATGGTTACTGGGGATCGAACTCAGGTCCTTGCGCTTGTGAGGCAGGCGCCGGAACCTAACCTTCCGGCCCCCCTTTTTGATTTTTAAGATTGAGGGGTCTAAGTCAGTGGTGATGAATCTCTCTGTGCTGCAACAGCTGTTTTTTATCATTGAAAACTCTTTCTATATGGTCATATGTAGATATATATATTATATATATACATACATACATATATATATATACACATACATATATATATATACATACATATATATATATATATATGTATATATATATGAGAGTCTTTTTAATCCCAAAAGAGAAATAAGAAAAATGCATTTAAAGGTACATCTGGCTGTGGAATACTAAATAGCTACCATACCATGCCTTCATTTTCTGCCACTACATCAGAATTCTGAGCTGGGAAATTTAGATAGAAGAGAGGTTTATTTGGCTTATGATTCTGTAGGCTAAGTCCAAGCACATGGTCTAGGTACCCGGTAAGTTCAGGAGAGGACTTCATACCAGGAAGATAATCAGTGTGTTGGGGAGAGGAAGCCAGAGAAAGCCAAGCCTGCTTTCTGGGTAGCTGATCCAGTGCTCAGGAGTTAGAACTTACTGGGGCTGAAGGTGGTGCCCATGTGACCCAGCCCCTCCCACCAGGCCCGCCTCCTCCCTATGGGGCCCACAGTCTCTGAATTGAGACTAAGGAAGTTTGAGCCCCTGTGTGTTTTGTTTGGTGGACAGGTTGGTATGCAGAGACTCTGCTTGCTCAAGGTGGGAAAACCCACACAGCTTTGATGCTCATAGGGCAAGATAGCATCTGCTAAGGACCTAATTCTTCAGACCAGTGTAGTACAGGTTAAAATCTCACTTTGGGGGAAGAAAGTCAGGTTCCCTATGAACTTATTCTCTATTCTTTTTTTTTGGTACTGAGAATTGAACTCAGGGGTCTCATGTTTGCCAGGCAGGTGATCTGCAGTGCTGAGCTACATCCCTGTCCCTTATACTCTCTTCTTACAAGATGCTTTGTTCTTTTACTAGCCTGTTACACCCACCGTGCACCCACTATGGCTATTCCTTGAGTTGCTTACCAACCCCTCTGATTGTGTGTACTCAATAGTGGCAAGCTTGGAAAGTCTTTATCTTTTACCCAACTTGAAACACTGAGCCCTGGGGGGCATTTATATGAAAATTTTGTCTTTGTGTTTTATCCTTCACCAGACCCCTCAAGTATTCAGCTGTGGGCCTTGCTCAGTGCCTGGTTCCTCCCCACGCTGCAGTGGTACAGGCCTGACCACGCTTTTGGTGGGGGGTTGGCGGGACTCAGAGCACCATGTAAGGGAAAATGAACTGCAATGTCAGTAGTGACTGTGGATGCGAACAATATTACACTTACTATTTTGTTTGTCAAGTTCTTGATCTCCTACAGTGTTCTCTTTTCTGATTGGGGAAACTTTTGAAAAAGTTTTTTAAAAGATGAGAAAAAGGGCCAGAGATTTAGCTCAGTGGTTCTAGCGCCTGCCTCAGAAGGGCAAGGTGTCCTGAGTTTGATCCCTGGTAACCACATATGGTGCTGGGCGTGGTGACTCACGCCCACCAGCAGTCAACACCACATACCACAGTGCTGGGCGTGGTGGCTCACACCTGTCATCCCAGCACTTGGGAGGCAGAGACAGGAGGATTGCTGAGTTCAAGGCTTGCCTGGACTACATAGTGAGCTGAGGGCCAGCCTGAACTACAAAGTGAGACCCTGTCTCCAAAAAAAAAAGATGAGAAAAAAGTAAGCAGATCAAAGAGTATTTTGAAGAGTTACAGTAATAACTTGTCCGAAGTCTGAAAAAATAAACACTGATTTTTTTTTTTGGTACCACCCCTGGCCTAGGAATCACAGATGAATTTTGCTTCCCTTTGAAGATGTAGGGTCCTTGTTTTTTTTTTTTTTTTTTGAGACAGGGTCTCGCTTTGTAGTTCAGGCTGGCCCTGAGCTCTCTATGTAGCCCAGGCAAGCTTCGAACTCAGCAATCCTCCTGTCTCTGCCTGCCTCCCGAGTGTTGGGATTACAGGCGTGAGCCACCACACCCGGCTAAGGGTCCTTGTTTTTATAGGAAATACTCACTTCCAGCCAGGAAAATTGGTCTGTAGTAAAGTTTTTTTTTTTTTGCTTTTGAGACAGGGTCTCACTTTGTAGTTCAGGCTGGCCCTGAGCTCACTATGGTGCCCAGGCAAGCCGCCGCGAACTCAGCAATCCTCCTGTCTCTGCCTCCCGAGTGCTGGGATTACAGGCGTGAGCCACCACATCTGGCATTGTGGTATGCGGTGTTGATTGTTGGTGGGCGTGTCTCCACACCCAGCATTATATGTGGTTACCGGGGATCAAACTCAGGACCTTGCGCTTGTGAGGCAGGCGCCGGAACCACTGAGCTAACCCTCCGGCCCAGTAAAGTATTTTTCTAAGAAAAGGAATGAATAATTTGGTGCACAGCCTGAATGACACCATGTTATATAGGTTATTTGGTTATTGGACATTACCAGGAATCAAATCACACTGCTAATGTGAGTCCCTAGGTAACTTTGCCAGTGTGTTTTTGTAAGAATTCTTGGAGAACTGAAGAGAAGACAAAGTAAAGAAGCTGTAGATGGAAATAACAGGACGTACCACTTAACCAATGAGCTATGGAATTATGTCCATCTCTTCATTTGAACCTTCTCTTCTATCAGGTTGGTGGCACCAAGGCTGGTGTGGTCCGGTTTCTGGGCGAGACAGACTTTGCCAAAGGGGAATGGTGTGGTGTGGAGTTAGATGAGCCTCTTGGGAAGAACGACGGTGCTGTCGCTGGAACGAGGTTGGTTTAGAATCACATGACGTCATGTGTCCATCTTATGTGTGGAACTGCTCCAGTGGAACTAGGTGTGTGGAATAAAATGGAAAAGAGGCCTCTGAAGGACTGCACCTTTTATTCCCTGCCTACTAGGTTCCCTCTCTTCCTCTTTGTCTTCCTCTGTCTTCCTCTGTGTTGGAATTGGACCCAGAGGTGCTCTACCACTGAGCTACATCCCAACCTTTAAAATATTTTTAAATTACTTTTTTTTGTACCAGAAAGCAAACTCAGTACCTTATGCTTGTGAGGCAGACACTGACCATTTTCATTTTTGAAACAGGGTCTCACTAAGTTGTCCAGATTAGTCTGGCACTTGTTTTTGTTTTTGTTTTGTATTGGGGATTGAACTCAGGACTTTGCCCTTACTAGGCAGACATTGGACAACTAAGCTACATCACTGGCTCTGGACTGGCACTTGTGATGCTCTTGCCTCAGCCTCCTGAATAGCTGGGATTATAGATATAAACTGCTGTGGGCAGCAATCTATCCCCCAAACACACTATAACTGGCATTGTCCTTTTGACTACATGCTTAATGATATGTAAGGCACATCTGAGCACATTCTGAGTAAGCATTTGGTTTATTTTTCAAAATAGAAAAGAAATATGTTATCCTTCGGATTTCTTTTCCTTTTGATAAAAGTCAGTCTCTGTAAGTTCCTCAGTGCCCTGGGTGGATTAAGGGAAAGAGAAGGTTAGTGGATCTACTACAGGCAGAGGCTTGATTTCTTTTCTTCTTTATTCAGCTTGTTGTCCCCCTGCCCGGTATTGGGAATTGAACACAGGACCTCCACACTGAGTGACATCCCACCTTTTCACTTTTTATTTTGAGGAAGAATCTTGGTTATAAATAAAACCTGGCTGGCATGGCTTTATTAAGCTGAATCACTATATTGCTGGACTCCTCTGCTGTACATTTATCAGATGATAGTAATATTTATGCCCTTTGTGTAGAATCTCAGCTTCACATAAGCAGCATCCTCTCTCAATATCACGTAGGTCCACTGTTTGTGGAACACCTTGAGGTTCTGTGTCTGCCTGCATGTACGCACATGCCACAGGCCGTGTGCACCCGGCTTCCAGGCGGGACTCCTGGCTTAGGAGTTGCTAGCTTAGGTTTGGGAGAGCTGTTCTGTCATTGTTGTTACTTCTGGTAATGAAGTTGTTTCTCATTACTATTGCTTCTCTCTAAAGGTATTTTCAGTGTCAACCCAAGTATGGCTTGTTTGCTCCTGTCCACAAAGTGACCAAGATTGGCTTCCCTTCAACCACACCAGCCAAAGCCAAGGCGGCCGCTGTGCGACGAGTGATGGCCACCACCCCCGCCAGCCTGAAGCGCAGCCCGTCGGCCTCCTCCCTCAGCTCCATGAGCTCGGTGGCCTCCTCCGTGAGCAGCAAGCCCAGCCGGACAGGACTGGTGAGCCTCTCTCACACTTCGGGCTGCCTTGCACTGCCTGCCCTCGCGCTGTGTGTTGGCTGTCGCTTCCTGGAAAGCGCAAATGTAGCTCCAGCAGGAATACAGCATTTGAAACAGAAAAGGGTTTTTAATAGCACTTTTCAGGTTCATAAAGATTTTAAAATCTACCAGTTCCTGGTGAACTACTCCTTTTTATTTTTCTCTGAAATTATTTCAGGCTAAAAATGACAGAGAAGACTTTCTTCAAGTATATACTGTCATTTTCTTTTTCACTTCAGACAATTTTAGGGAGACCAAAGTATTTTGAAAACCACCTCATTCTTAGAATTTTTTTTTTTTCTTTTGAGACAGGGTCTTGCTTTGTAGTTCAGGCCAGCCCTGCCCTCACTATGCAGTACAGGCAAGCCTGGAACTCAGCAATCCTCCTGCCTCTGCCTCCTGAGTGCTGGGATGACAGGCGTGAGCCACCACACCCGGCACTGTGGTATGTGGTATTGATGGCTGGTGGGTGTGAGTCACCACGCCCAGCATTGTATGTGGTTACCGGAATCGAACTCAGGACCTTGTGCTTGCGAGGCAGGTGCTGGAAACACTGAGCTAAATCTCCGGCTCATTCTTAGAATTTTAATAGTAATACAGTCTAGCCCAAGGAAAGCAGTCGGTGTGTGGAGTGTTCCTGAGATGGCCAGAGGACACTCGGAGCGACCCTGTGGTGTTTTGTGTTCCCTCCCTCTTCCTCTCTGGCTCTTGGTCCTTCTCACTGTCTGCTTCTTCCTATTTACAGCAGTGAAAATAGAATCACCAGAATTAACATAGTGCCACTTTCTTTTTGTTCACGTGGTACTGTACTTGGGTTAATAGCAACGACTGTTTTGGCTTCATCCTGTGCCCTTGAGTTGACTCACTTGAAGCGAAGCAGAGGCTGTTGACATCTGAAGTGGCAGCACGAGACCTGTTCCAGCTGCATTCAAGATCCATGCTTCCTGAGAACAGGCCTCAGACAGGCGCTGGGAGGTTACTGGGTGGACAGGGCACCAGGGTTCCTAGTCCTGGTCTGGTTGCCCTTCTTGTCCGTTGTCATCAGGCAGAGAGAGAATGAACAGGCAGCAGGGTCTTTAAGTGCAGGTTATGCTACTTTGCCTGTCAGCTTGTCTCCTCCCTTTACACTCAGGTCAAGTAAAGACCGCTTGGAAAGGAGGACTACACTGCAACAGCAAAATGACAGATGGATTCTTACAGCAAAGGGTGAAAAGAGCAATGAAAGGAAAGTGAAGAACAAACCCTTTGCTTTAGACAAAGCCTTGTAGAAAAGATCCAGGGAGTTCCACCTTGGACATCTTGTCTCCTTCTCTGTTACAAGGACAGTTCTACAGGAGTGTCTGCTCTGAGGTGGAATTCTTTCTTGAGCAATTTTCATTGCCTTATAAATGATAAATATCCTTCTTTGGGAATTACTAAGCTGTCCCTGCTCCCACCAGTCTCTTGACTGATTTTCAGACGATTCTTAATTTCTGTGAGCTCAGCTTATTTAGTAAAGAAAACAAGTAAAAGAGAAATTAATTTCCTTGCCTTGTGTAACATCTTGTTTCTCGTATCTTCATGTGGGATGCTGTAGTTTCTAAACCTGTAGACTGTGAAAGAATATGACGAGAGGTCAATCATTCAAAGTGCAATTTTAGCTATATTGCTCAAAATACGTATTTTTGTCATAGAAAGCAAGTTGAAAAAAATTATTTTTTCTTATTTTTCAGTAAGCGCAGTGACTTCTAGTTAGGTTGTAAGCTCCCATCAGGCATTGCACATCTCATCGAATCTTGGCATCATTTCTGTCATCACCTTCATTTCCTGTACTACACTGATTTTTACACAGTACAGCTTTTTTTTTTTTTCTTGGCAGCAACCAAAACCTTGCTTTGCAAAGATATTGAAAGCAATGGAGTACAGTTTAATGTTGAAACTATGTTATCATGATCTATCCCTTTGCATGGTGATAACAGAGAATTCCGTTTCTCTCGATGCTGTAAGAAACCCTGCAGTGCCCTTGAAATCTGTAAAGATTCCTGGAGCACATCTCTCCATGTGGTTTAGGAACCTTGCTTTTTTTTTTTTTTTTTTTTTTTTGGTGGCACTGGGAAATGAACACTTCCCCTTTACACTAAGACACGCTCTTAAACCTTTTTATTGTTTTTTATTTTGAGACAAGCTCTCACTGAATTGCCCAGGCTGAGCTAGAAGTTGTTCTCCTGCCTCAGACTCTTAGAGTACTAGGATTACAGGCCTGGTGGGAATCTCAGGAAGAGATATCAAAAAAAGTATAATTTAACCATCTACCGAAAGTGTGACATTTGGTTAAAAGAGAGAAGAGAAATTTCCATCCAATGTGTTTAATTTAAGGAATTTCAGGGCAGAGGATGTAGCTTTTTGGTTCCATGCCCACCTGGCAAGTGCAAGGACTTAAGTTAGATCCCTAGTACAACACACACACAAAATATCACTGCACAAAACAGCAAAGGGCAGTTTGAGTTTGGTTGGATTCGTTACCCTCACAGTTATCAGATTGCAGTGTTATTAATTGATGAATGCTCCTTGTTGTCACTGTGGACCCCAGAGTGAGGGCTCTACAGACTGCAGAAGAGAAGATCTCCAGTGACAGATGAAGCATTGATTGTAGATGAGGTAATGGCTCAGTTGCTCTGGAGCCTGTCTGCTAAGGAGAAGCCTTGGACAGACACTTGCCGAGAGGAGGCTATTTCCTCCCTCCCTCCCAGCTGCAGAGCCGCAGGCAGGTGCGCAGTCACCTGCGGGCGGTTGGTAGGGTCACTTTCTCTGATTTTGCGTGACTGCTCACCTGAGTTGGAGGAACTGGGTATGTAAAACCACAGAGACTAGCAGAAGGCCACACTGGGGTCCCCTGACTCCCTTCCTGTCTTTCTTTCCACTCTACTGCTGTTTTTCCTCTCCTTTCTCTCCCCTGTCTTTTGCCTTTTTTTCTTGTTCCTTTCTCCTTTACCACTACTTCCCTTTCTTCACAAATTTCTCTTTCCTTCTCTTTCATGTGTGTATGTGCCCAGAGACACTCAAGGGACACCCTTGAGAAGGCAGAGAGTTTTCCTTTTCATCGCTCTCATTCTCTCTGGTGGTTAGGGTTCAGATCCTAGAAGTTGGAATTCTGAGTATGATCTCCTTGCCTTTCCCTTTGAGAGAAGATGTAGAAAATCCTGACAAAAGTCCAACTATCTGACCAGGGATGGAGGTTTGTGACTGCAGGATGACTTCTTCATAGCTTAATGGTATTTAGAAATTTAAGAAGCTAAATAAGTCTCTATGTCAAGTCTCTGGATCAAAAGTTTGGCCCAGATGTCTTTTTAAGAAGATAACTTGCAGGGCGGGGGTGGTGGTGCACACCTGTAATCCTAGTACTTGGGAGGCAGAGGCAGGAGTATAGCTGTGAGTTTGAAGCTAGTTTGGACTACATTGTGAGCTCAGGGCCAGCCTGACCTACAAAGCAAGACCCTATCTTAAAAAAAAAAAAAAAAGATAACTTTTTTTAGAGTCAGTGTCTCATTATGCAGTTCAGGCTGCCCTTAATTCACTAGCCCAGAGTGACCTTGAATTGTGCTGATCCTCCTTCCTCAGCCTCCTGAATGGTGGAATTACAAACGTGCCACTACACCTCGCAGTCAAGAAGATAACTGTTCAATCTGAAATAGAAGTTAGAGACTTTTTAAATGGGTTCTGGGGAATGTTTCTAGATGCCTGCAAGGCCCTGGCAGCTGAGCTTAGAGTACTTGTGATTTGAGCTGTGTGTTCTAAGTATGACTCATGAGTGCCTTCCACTGGGGTTTTCTTTGTGAGGCAGAGAGCTTCTTGTGTGAGCTTCTTGCTGCAAAGCCCTGCTTGGGATGTGGCAGGCTCCCAAGCCCAGCGGCACTCGTGCTTTGCTGAGGAGACCGTGCTGTGCATGCTTCGTTCTCCGTGCAGCGTTGTCTTTCACCTCTCTCATTCTCCTTTGCAGTTGACTGAGACCTCATCCCGCTACGCCCGCAAGATCTCGGGCACCACTGCCCTCCAGGAGGCGCTGAAGGAGAAGCAGCAGCACATTGAACAGCTGCTGGCTGAGCGGGACCTGGAGCGGGCCGAGGTGGCCAAGGCCACCAGCCACGTGGGGGAGATTGAGCAGGAGCTAGCCCTGGCTCGGGACGGGCATGACCAGGTGAAGTCTGTGGCTGACCTTGTTGTAGAGGTGCTGATCATTTCTAAATGGAGGCCGGAAAGTGTTCCTGGTGCTTGGAGCAGGGAGTTAGACTTGAGAGTACTGGACATGAGAGTCAGTTTCTTTGGTGAGCTTGTTTAAAAGATGTGACCTGGGTGCCAGTTTCCCTCACTATAAAAATGAAATTTTGTCCTTGTCAATTCTGCCTTAGCCTTTTGGTCTGCATTTCCCGGTATTTGGGCCTGTCTGTGATAAGCCACCCTGTTTCCTAGAGTCTGAGCAGTGATCACAGCTCCTGTTTGTAGATTATTTTTGACATGTGTTTCAGCTTCAGAAAAGATGAGTTGTTTTAATGTTGTCCTCTGTTGGTGTAGCGGTGTGGTTTTTCATCTAGTGTCTGGAAAACTTACCCACAGTAATCTACTAAGATAGTATTTAAACTTGTCAAGGCTTTAGAGTAATGGCCCCAGCATGGTGATCCTTGTGACTGGAGGTAGCTCTGGGCCTGAGACCCGTTCAGAGATGGGTTGCTCACTGACATGTTTGCTTCCCCAGCATGTCCTGGAGTTAGAGGCCAAGATGGACCAGCTACGAACATTGGTGGAAGCAGCTGACAGGGAGAAGGTGGAGCTTCTTAACCAACTGGAAGAGGAAAAAAGGTGATCTCTAACTGTACTGTGTGTGTGTGTGTGTGAGATCATTCCTTATAAATGATTGTTGGAAGAAATTTCTCATCAAAAACTTTATTGGTAGCTGGACATAGTGGTGCATACCTTTAATCTTAGTGTTCTGAGAGGCTGAGGCAGGAAGATTGCAATTTTGAATTCAACCTGGACAATTTATTAAGACCCCGGCTCATTTATTTCTAATGGGGGAGGACTGGGAGATAGCTTAGTGAGAAGGCCATGGTTTAAGCTTTAGCACAGAATAAAGGAAAAGCAATATTGTTGGTGTCCACCCTTAGAACCAAAGGAAAAACTTTGTGTTCAGCAAAAATCAGACTCTATGCTATGTGAGTAGTGTGCACTTTGACTTGACATTTTTCAAGGTGTCTGGGATCATTTAAACAGGACTTGATTCATCTGGCAAATTGGGCACTGCATTGTAAACTTCCCCTCCTGGTGGTAGCTTTAGTTAGTACTGTGGAGGTGATTCTAACCAGCTTCCACCTGGTCCCTCATGCTGAGAGGATGCTCTAGCAGTGGTGGTGAGCCTGTGGCACCTTTGCCACAGTGGGCTGGTGTCACAGTGTTGGTGTCAATGAAAGCCCTAAAAGATTTTTCATCACTGCCGAAGGCCCGAGTTATGTAGTGTCAGGTGAGTGCTACAAGGTACTTGCCCTGGAGAATCTCAAAACCTTTTTAGGAAAATTAAACTCTTGCATATGAAACAATTTTTCACATAAGTATGAAATCAGATGTTAAATGGTGTGGCCAGGTGTGGTGGTGCACGTCTGTAACTCCAGCATTCAGAAGGTTGAGGCAGGAAGATCACCACGACTTTTGGGGCAGCCTAGGCTACGTAGTGAGTTCAAGTCCAGCCTGAATTGCATAGTGAGATCTTATCTCAAAACAAAAACAACAACAAAAACAAAGATGTTGAATGGTGTGAGGCAACAAAGTCTAGTTCTTATCCTTCTGCTTCTGCCTCCCGAGTGCTGGGATTGCAAGCGTGAGCCACCACGCCCGGCACTGTGGTGTGTGGTGCTGGTTGTTGGTGGGCGTGAGTCTCCACGCCTGGTATTGTTGTATGTGGTTACCGGGGATCAAATTCAGGACCTTGCTAGGCAGGTGCCAGAACCACTGAGCTGAGTCTCCGGCCATCTTGTTATTTCTTAGTTGGGTGACAACCAGTGTCCTTGCTGTGAAGCATGAGGTGAAATGCTGACGTGCTGGGGGCCGGTGAGAGCCAGGAGAGCACTTCCTCCATGGAGAGAGCAGCCCCAGGCCTAGACTTTCTCCTGTGTCCAGCAGAGTTGGAGATGGAGGTGGGCTCTTCTCGACTCCCCAGAATGTCATGGCACCAGGCCGTTTGCTTCTGTTCTCGCACCAGCTGTGGCTCTGGGTTGCTGGGCCGCAGAACCTTCCCAGCTCCCACGTGGGCTTGAGAGCTTGGAGCCACGATGACAGTTCTCATTTAGTTGAGAGGGATTTAGTGTTGTTACTTTACTAGAAGTGTTACTTGGAAGCACTTGGTTTTGTTTTTTTTTTACACAGGTTATGAGCTTTGTCCTTTTTTCTTTGCCTTCCACTCACTTTGGTGAAGGTTAATAATCTGGAAAGTAAGGGGGTGTAGCTAAATAGTGGAGTGTATGTTTAGCATGTATGCAGCACAGCCAGCCCCTGTTCAGTCACCAGCCCAAAGCAGCAACAAGAAGCAGCGTGATGCAGTTGTAACACAGACATTATAAATCTGAATATCCTATGTCATTGACTTGGGATGACGCTGAATGAAACCATACCCAATGGCAGGTTTGTTTGTTTGTTTGGTACTGAGGAATCAAACTCATCATGTTGTGCTTTTCAGGCAGGTCCCAGAACCACTGAGCTAAATCTCTGAACTGAGGCAGGTTTACTTTAAAATGTCTGAAAGTGTGTGTTTTAGAATTGAAGACCAGGACTGGGGATAATTTAGCTCAGTGGTTTTGGCATCTGCCTCGCAAGGTCGCAAGGTCCCAAGTTTGATCTCTGGTACCACACACCACAATGCCGAATGTGGTGGCTCATGCCTCTCATCCCACACTTGGGAAGCAGAGGCAGGAGGATTGCTGTGAGTTTGATGCTTACCTGGGATACATAGTGAGTTCAGAGCCAGCCTGAACTACAAAAAGCGAGACTCTCTGTCAAAAAAACAAAAACAATGGGCCGGAGATTTAGCTTAGTGGTTCTGGTGCCTGCCTCGCAAGCACAAGGTCCTGAGTTCGATCCCGGTAACCACATACAGTGCTGGGCGTGGTGACTCACGTCCACCAGCCATCAATACCACATACCACAGTGCCGGGTGTGGTGGCTCACGCCTGTCATCCCAGCACTCCGGAGGCAGAGGCAGGAGGATTGCTGAGTTCGCGACGGCTTGCCTGGGCTCCATAGTGAGCTCAGGGCCAGCCTGAAGTACAAAGCAAGACCGTGTCTCAAAAAAAAAAAAAAAAATTGAAGACCAGAAAAAAAAGAGAAGAATGGAAGAGCGGGACTGTTGGTTGTTTCTCTCACACATCGTCACAGTCCTGTTCCCCCAGGACTGGAGCAGGTGCTGATGCTGTCTGTGGGGAAGGACTTGGAGGTGCAGGGATCGCTGAGAAGTCAGCTGACCCTACCACAAGGTGCCTGACAAGGGTGACACAGGAGATTTGGTTTTCATGCCAGTTTCCTCCAGATTCCATATTGCAAAGTAGAAATTATGCAGTAGGAATCTCAAACCTATTTCTTTGGTAATAGAAATTTTTTCTTCTTTTGGAGACAGGATCTTGCCATGTAGTCCGGGCTGGCCTTGAACTCAGTGATCTTCCTGTTTCAGCCTCACAAATGCTATAGAAATATTTTTATGAAGGCTGACCTTATCCTGATAGATCCATTCTGGTGTCTATGTCCAAGGGAACCAGTTAATTTTTCTCAGTGCTATCTCATGGCTTCTGGGGGTCAGTAACTAGATAAAACTTGGAATTTCCTAAATAATTAGTGTTTAGCTCTTATAGACTGGAGTCCTAAAAGTGGATTTCTTTATTTTTCTGTCTTGCTAAGGCATTTCTTTTGCCACCACTGCTGAGTGGCAGGACATTGACTGTAGACCTTGTGGGGCAGGTTAGACAGCTGGCTTCCTTTGTTACTTACATTCTCTGTGTGGGTTTATTCCACAGGAAGGTTGAGGACCTTCAGTTCCGGGTTGAAGAAGAATCGATTACCAAAGGCGATCTTGAGGTAAACCCTTCCAGCTTGCTAGTGCCTTCCTGTGGACTGGTGTGGCGCCTGCTGACCTTTGGGCTCCTGCAGTCTGCTGGCATCGGATGGCTGGTGCCCTGGCTTTGGCCACGTTGGTTAGGGTTGACTTCTGTGATTCTGTGACTGTGGTGTCTTGGTCCTGCAGTGGATCAGAGTTGTATACTGTTCTTTTTGTGTTTCGAAGTTTGAACCAGAAATTGGATTTAATCAAATCATAAATCTGGCAGTGTGTTCTCTCCTTTTTTTTTTTTTTTTTTAAGACAGGGTCTTGCTTTGTAGTTCAGGCTGGCTCTGAGCTCACTATGTAGCCCAGGCAAGCCTGGAACTCAGCAATCCTCCTGCCTCTGCCTCCGGAGTGCTGGGATGACAGGCGTGAGCCACCACGCCCGGCACTGTGGTATGTGGTACTGATTGCTGGTGGGCGTGAGTCACCACGCCCAGCATTGTATGTGGTTACTGGGATCGAACTCAGGATCTTGTGCTTGCAAGACAGGTGCCGGAACCACTGAGCTAAATCTCCAGCCCCAGAGTGGCATTCTTATCACTGAGCTGTATCCCCACTGCAGATAGTTAATTTTTTTTTTTTTTTTGGTACTGGGGATCTTGTGCTTGCCAGGGAGGCGCTGTGCCACTGAGATAAATCCCCAGCCCATAGTTGATTTTATTTTAAAAGTAGTTCTAAGAGCAAAAAACAAAGGCCAACTCATATTTCAACCTTTTTTTCTTCCATGGTATATTTAAAATTAATACACCTTTTTTTAGTGTCAAGTTTCTTCTATTTTTTTTTTTTTTTTGCAATATTGGGAATTGAACTTATGCTGTTGTGCCTGTAAGGTAGGCATGATACCATGTAAGCTAAATCCCTGGCCCAGGTTTCTTAACAATTCATGTTAGTTTTTGTTTTTTTTGAGACCCGGTCTCACTTTGTAGTTCAGGTTGGCCTCAAACTCACAGTAATCCTACTCCCTCTGCCTCCTGAGTGCTGGGATTGCAGCACTGTTATGTGTGGTACTGAGTGCTGGGATTACGGGGATGAGTCACCACCCCCCTGCATTGTGGTGTGTGGTATCAGAGATCAAATTTGGGACCCTGCACTTGCAAGGCAGACATCAGAACCACTGCATTAAAAGCACCAGCTATAATTCATGTTAGTTTTGAATTACACACCAAAATTAAATGCAATGGTTCTCACACTTTTTTGCTTTTTGAGACAGGATCTTGTTATTTAGTTCAGGGTGGTCTTGAACTCATTATGTAGCACTTTGCTGCAGTCCTCCTGCCTCTGCCTCTCAGGTGGTTGGATTATAGCTGTGCACCACCATGCTCAGCAATTCTGATGCTTAAACCACTGCCAGATATATAATAAATGTAAATTAACTTTTTAAATTTTTGAAAATTTGATGATATTCTTTAATCAGTGATATTTTAGTAGAAATTGCAGTGCCACTGTTATAACTTTAGAGTCTATTGGTATCCATTCTGGGTTTAAATTTCAGGATCTTTCCAAACAGGAACTCTAATTTCTTTGGAAATAAATAAATCTTTACAGTCGTCAAAGAGTAGGGGAAACATTTTCTGAGTTCTAGTTTTATAGGGTCCAATAATAGTTTGTTAATAATTTAATAGACATCTTCACTCATTCCATATACAGTTGTATTCATTCAGTTGACTTTTGTGTTGTTTTCATTCATTTAAACCCCCCAAAGTCTCATTAGAAGTTTCATATCATCATCTAATTCATATAAATTACAGCCTCTGATGTGTGGAGGTCGAGGTAAAATATTTAAATCAGCACTGGGCTAGTAGTGTAGTCTGTCTGATAAACTGACTTCAAATTAACCATATAAAGTTACCTTGAAACCCTAACACATATGGAGGCTTTAGTTGAATCTCTTTTTGGTTGTTGTTTAATTTTTTTATTTTTTACTGATAGCAAAAGAAACAGATTTCTGAAGATCCTGAGAATGTAAGAGGGCACTTAATTGTGTGGATATTTCCCTGGTAACACAAATTGATTCCAGATTAAAATGCTTATTGATATACTTAAACACTAACTGCATAATCTGACCTTGGGACATTGGCTTCAATTTTTCTGTGCATGTGGCTTTCAAAGCGATTACTTTTGTGTCTTGAAGAAATAGTGTGTAATGACTAAGCTCTGTAAATCTGTTGTGCAGTGAATAGGCACTTTTCCTTTGTAAAGAATTTTTTGCTGAAAGGGAAAACAATTTTGTCTTGAGGGTCTGGCCTTTACTTAATTCATAATATCTTCCAAATTTAGTATAGTCATTGTGAAAGGAATAATAATTGATTGATTCATAAAATATATTGGATAAAGGAGTTGCAGAGATTGTGGGGAGTTTCCTAAAAGGTGTCTAATCTGATTTCCCTGAGGAAAAAAAAAGTCTTGAGGTCCTGGCTCCGATTGCCCTGATGGGCGCTCCTGCTGCTGGTGAGGGTCTGGCAGTGCAGGGGACTGGACAGAAAATAGAAGATTCTTTGGTTGCTGCAGTATTTTATCTACTTTCTAAAATGAAAGACAGGGATAAGACACTGTGTGTTTTAAATTTACTGGTATTAAAGGGAGCTGCTACCAGCCATGGTGGTTTTTCCTTCTCCCTCTGATTAAGGTGAGACCTCCCCCAACAGACACCTCACCCAGCAGCCTCCAAGCATTGCCTCTTGGTGCAGCCTGCAGGCCATGATGCTGACTGCAAAGAATCCATAGCCCTTTTGCTTTGATTTTCTGCTCAAGACAGTGAAATTAAAACAAAGAGATCTACCTTTCCCTACCACTCCCTGGCAGCGGAAATAGACAGCACGAGGTAGAACTTTTTGAAAGGTCTTCATTCTGAAGTTCCTTTTTGCGGAGCTCCTTCCGTGATCTGGGTCTCTCTCCTCTGCTTCCAGGCCGGCCGGCCGCGGCGACTGCGGTGTCAGTGTGCATGGGCGCTCCCCGCCTGTCTGTGCGCTTCCGTGGGCCTCTGCTCTCCCCACAAGCCCCTGTCCCAGCACTTGCCCCAGGGGAAACGCTGTGTCTTGCCTTAAGAAAGCAGCAGTTTTAGAGGAGGGTCTGTCCTGCTGGATGATCACCCTCACTGTGGAAAGGCAGAGGCCAGGTATGGCTGGCGAGGGAGACGATGCTGTGCTAGGTGGGAGGATCTCTAGGAGACGTGTCTGCTTTTTAACCTTCCAGTGGTAACTTCTGCCCAGAGGACACTTAGCATCAAAGGAAGATAAGATCTGTTGCCTTCTGTTTTTCCTCTTAGTTTTGGATCTCAGGTCCCAAAGCTGTGACCCCAATTTTTTGACCTGGATTCGATTTTTTTTTCTTGTAAAAACATAAATACTGGGGCCGGAGGGTTAGCTCAGTGGTTCCGGCGCCTGCCT
>PVIC010037477.1:0-18075 GCA_004025085.1 Thryonomys swinderianus | reverse complement strand
CTCTCTCTCCCTCTCTCTCCTCTCCTCTTCTCTCTCTCTCCCTCTCTCTCTCTCTAGTGAGGAAATGCATATGCCAGTAAGCAGAAGAGACTGTCTCCCTCAGCACCTCTTTGATGACAGAGCTTCACCAACACATTTCAAAGGTGATGTGGCATCACTGCTGCTGAAAAGACAAGAGAGACGCGGGAGCCCCACAGCAGAGGCTCCGTCGCCTGTGAGGCAGCAGAAACCTCAGCCCTCAGGTCCTGGTCCCAAGAGCTGGAGGGACAGACCTGGGAAACGCTCAGACTGCTGCAGAGCTCCGAGGTCGGCCCTTCCGCGGGTGGGTCAGAGAGGGGACCCGGAACCTATAAATGCTTAGAATTTCATAGTCTGCAGTGAGGTCAAACGCCGGGGGGCAGAGCCACGCAGGCAGGTGTTCTATGTCTTCATCTCACACAATCTATTTCTTAGAGACTTAAAAAAAATCTCCACATTGCACACGTATTATGTCCATTTGTTTCTTTGATTATGTGGTACATTCCCCCTCTCTTAAGAGTCTGGACTGGAAATGCTGATCATCGTGAAAATCCTGTCTCCTGGTCTCTCCTTCCCGCCTCCACCTGCGGAGGCGAGCCGGTGGGTGAGGTCCGCCTCGAGGTCCCCCCTTGCGCTCCAGGCTGGCGGGCGGGGCCCTAAACTCCACCCGGCGCCGCCTCAGGCAGTTCTGCATTCCGCGTCCACTAAACTAGGCTCTCTCCTTATCTTGAAGTCTCACCCATTCGAAGCAAAAGCAAGTTTCTAGGGACCCAGCAGTTTCCCGGGGCAATAGGGCAATAGGAGAGTGAGGACTACCGACTGTGAGGCAGCACGGGGGAGGGGCACCGGGCTGGCTTATGTAATTCCTGAGTGTAGAGGGGGAAGGAGTCTATGTGGTTTCTTCTCGCACTGTGACATTCCTGGAATGGCGGGCATGGTTTTAGGGACCGTAAAGTCTGAGGAGGTCATGGTGCTGTCTGTGCCAAGACACTTGATTATAAAGATCAAACACCACTGTTCTCTCTTCATCTAGTTCGAAGGTCTCAGAATTTCCCAGAAACCACGCTGCCTTGCAATGCGCAGCCAAGCGGAGAAACTCGATCCCTCCATCCCCGCTGGGAGGTCCAACAGTGCCACTAGAAAGGTCCTGCCTGAGACCCACAGCAGCATCAGGCTGGCTGGTACAGCTCCATTCTCCCAGATGACTCGAAGGTTTCAGGACCAGCCTCCCTCAGTCTCTGCAGCCTGGCACGGAATGTCTGTCAGGACACTCGCTCGTCCTCTCATGGCTCACTTGGGTATCATCAGTGAGGCTTACCGAACACGCGCATGGGAGACAAAGCAATTCCCAGAAAAGGAACAGGACTCTACTGTGGAGAGAGAGAAAGGATTCCCAGCAGCTGGTTGCTGAGAGTGTAGCCTAGAAGCTTCATGGCACAAGAAACCTTACACAAACAACGGGCTACTTGTTTGGGGGTAATCCTTAAAAAAAAAAGAGGAAGGAAAAAAGTTAAGAAAACAAGCAAACAAAATACAGAACATCCCAAACAAATGCCTAGCCAGTTCCCTGTGGGAGAGCTAAGCCACGGAAGGTAGAAACAACTGTGGGCCTGGGGAGTCCGTGTCACAGGACTGCCGCTTCCCCAGGAGGCTGGCCGCCATCCCCTGTGAGGAGGGTTCCCCTCTCTTGAGAGACTCCAGAAAGACGTGTGTGCCAGAGGAAGTCATGCTGGGCTCTTCTCAAATGCTCTGACATGCCTGGGTCAGCCCTTCCCACTCCAAGTCCCAGAGGCAGGCAGGTAACCCCATATGTGGACCTCCTGGCGCAGGACATTCTAAGGAACCCTCAGTTCCACGTCCTGTGCGGGGAGGGGTGCATCCGGGCCACTGAGTGTCTCCCTCTCCATTGCTAGCTTCCTTCCCTGACCCCTTGGAAGGAATCCCACAGGTCTGGGAGAATCTTCCCCTTTCTCGGCTCAGAGCTCTGTGTTCTGGCCCTCGGGGCTTTGAGTCAAAGGGAGTCCAGCTCCTCTGTAGTGTTCAAGAGCGCAAGACTCCTGGACTGGAAGCTTCTGTTCAGAGGTCAGAAGAACTGAGTAATGAGCAGACTGTTTAGGTCACGCCCAGGCTCAGGCTCAGGCTCAGCATGAGGCCAAAACAGTTTTTTACAAAAAATGTTTGTACTGTAGTTGTGTCTGATTAACAGGTACTGAAAGAAAGGATTGGAGTAGGAGGAAAGGTTCTGTGAGCAAGTTGGGGCAAC
The DNA here is from genome assembly GCA_004025085.1 of Thryonomys swinderianus. Taxonomy (NCBI): domain Eukaryota; kingdom Metazoa; phylum Chordata; class Mammalia; order Rodentia; family Thryonomyidae; genus Thryonomys; species Thryonomys swinderianus. The sequence continues at coordinate 15,794 of PVIC010037477.1, read as the reverse complement.
GACAAAACAGTTCTTACAACACAAGTGTCCTGCGGCCCTCATGAGCAGTACCCAGGATTCCCTGAACTTCCGCGCGCCACGCACTGGGCTCCGTGTTGTGCACTCCTCACGTTACCCCTTCCTCACAGCAGTCCTGGCGCATGCGCTCTTACCCTGGCTCGCTCCAGAGTCACCTGAGTAGTACTTAGGGTAGCCACGTTCAGGTTGCACATCCCTCCTCCAAACCGACCTGCGGTGTCTCAAAGCATGTCTGCTCGTGCCCTCGGGGAGTCTGAGTCAGTGGCCACACCTGTGCTGACTGTGGGGGTGGGGAGGTGGGAGTGGGGCCCGAGGGCTGGATGGCGCCGGGGACACTCCCAGCGGGTGCAGTCTTTCTAGCACCCCAAGGTCTCAATCTGAGACTCTGAATAAGGCAGCCAGGCTATGAAGAGTATTTACAAATTTTGTATACGTACAAATTCTAACAGCACATAGGAATTAAACACGCTCTTTCTGCTGGGTTTCAGGAATGTAGGTTGCAAGTAAGACAAACAAAAATAGAAACGTGGCAGGCCAGACCTTCCCAAACCAGAAAGGATAATATTTATTTGATTGATTCTGCTCCTAAATAGGCACATGGCCGACATGAAGGGCGTTTCCACAACACGCAGCTGTGTGCGCACGCGCGTGTGTCCAGACAGGTGAGGGCTCCACGTCGATCCACACACGGGGGTGGATAAGCACGGACCCACCACCCACAGGCAGTGTTTAGCCACACTGAAAGAAGAATCAAACTGCTCTTCTTTCTCCAAACCCTACCAACGTTAAAATAAGTTCCTTGACGGAATCATACTCAGCCTCTGGATTTCTACTGGCTCATGTCGAGGCAGAGGTGCATGCTCTGAAGGCCTCTCGCTGGCCCAGGCTGCCGCACAGAGCACCGGAAGCTAGAGCACGGGCTGCTGGGGTGCCCAGGCCCCTTCCCAGGGCCCGCAGGGGGTGTCCAGGGTCCTCCCCAGGGCCCGCAGGTGTTCCCTCTGCTCCTCGCTGGGAAGGAACAGAGGATGACTGAATGCAGCCAGCTCCTCTGAGGGATGAAGAGACTGCAGGACGGCCAGGGCCCACCCGTGGGGCTGCCCGGCTCCCTGAGGACTGCGGTGGGAGCACAGGGCGGGGAGCTGTCCCTGCGCCGCTCCCTCCCGCCCCCCCGCCCCCGGGAGGGAAAGGGCTGGCTGCAGTAGAGCCCCAGGCCTGTTCTACTGGGGCTGCAGCCCCCAGGGATTCACTGAGTCTCAGAGGGGCTAAATGGGCACAACTTTAACAATATCCAAAAAGATGTGGAGAATCGTATTTGTGACTTGAGGAGTTTTCTGGGCTTCCATTGCATGGATGGCCCAAGGGAGAAACTGTCTCCCCTAGGAAAACAAAGAATTCCATAGAAGCTGTTCAGCCCTGCTGAATTCACCACAGGGCAGAGCCTGCGTCACTTAATAAGACTTCTATTGTGTATCCGAAGAAAACAGGGAGAATTTTCTTCCTCAGCAAGCCTACAATTTAGGAAGTTTGTCCTTTCTGAGCAGACTTACTCCGAAACTGTTATTTTGATGGAGTGAATAGGTACAAAATGAACTAAAGTGTTCATCTTAATAAAATAAGATCTATATATGATTCTCAGTTTATATGGAGGCTCTTTTCCAGTAATGCCATGGTAAGTTGAAAACAGTGCAAGCAGAACCCTCATTTAAAGTGTCCAACCCACCGAATACCTGACTTAGGCGGGGCACAGCGCTGTGTGGCATCGGTGGCTTCTGCTGGAGATGGCAGCTGGTGGGGCAGAGGCTCGCTGCCCCACAAGCATCTCCAGGGAGTAGTTTATCGTGTCACCTGATTTTGTCTTCTATTTTATCTTACATATACTTTCCACAATTTAAAAACTGTTTTAAAAAGGAAAACTCGATAGCTAAATGTTTTGGGGGAAAAAATTCCTTGAATGTTCAAAGCAGGAGTCTTTTATATACAATTCCATTAGCAAAGTGAAAAATAAAAGATCCCTAGAGGTTCTAAAAGGTTTGAAGCTGTCTGTGTTCTTTGCACTTATGTGTTTATGTACATACATTTTCAGTAAAACATCCACATCTAACTAGTTTCATTTACTCTGTTACTGCTGTCTGTCTTGGAAATAAAAATGTTTACAAGAACTCTTCCATTTAGAATAACTCCATTATGCAAAAAGCCAAACACCTTTGCACGAGCAAGTGAATCAAAAGGGAGCAAACTAAATTTCCTATAATTCCAGCATCTCACACCCGTGACACCAACAGGAGAAACCACACCCCATACCCCTCCTGAGAATGCTTTTTTGTAGTGCACGTACAAATGCTGCTATTACTAGTGGGGGTGAAAAGTTGAGTTCCAAATAAAGAAAACACACACACACACACACAATAGAAATCTCGTGCTGCAAATGGAATTTAGACACAGTTAGCCATGCCAGCCTTAATGAAAAGTCCTCCCCATCAGCCATTAGACTGTAATACTGACACAGGGGAGCAAGCTTAGCTCCCAACTTGAAACACGAGTTCGTGTTCTCTAAAAATCGAAGAATGAATTTTAGCAATGACAGAGGTTTAAGTAGGAAAATTTTATTGAGAAATAAAGCTTCTGCCTAAGAGAGGCAGAAGGGGGAACCCGGAAAGGTGGGTAACCTACCTACTTCCCTCTTCCCACCTCGCCACGAGGTGAGGTGGGTCTGAAGTGGGACAAAATTACAACCAACCAGTAACATTGCGAATACAGTAACTTAGGTAACACTGGTAAAATGAGAAACCACACAAAGTAGACAAAACCGTGATCAGCCAATAAGATTACAAGTATAATTGCTTAGGTAACATTGATTAAATGGGGATCCAAAGAGAAATCAAGTCAGTAACAATCAAACAGAAATTTTTTACTTAGATTCTTTTCTGGGGAGGTGGGTTAAAGTCTTAACCCTCCACCCCAGGAGGTTGGTGCCTCTTTAGAATATCTGGGGATACCTATTTAGAATATCAATTACAGCTGTTTATCTTACACGGGTGAGGTAGTCCCCCCACACCATGCTAACTTCCAAATTGGCTTTTCTGTTCTCTTACAAGGGCCAGTCCTATTATCTGCCTATCACATGTCTAGCTAGCTTCTCTACCTATAATAATACTAAACCGAAATGCAGATGTGGCCAAGCATCTTTTCTGTTCCTATTTGACAGTGTTCTCCAAGGGCTAAAAAGACAAAACTCCCCTCAGTGTGTGCTGTGAGGACCCTGGTACTTTCCACTGCCCCCACAGACCAGAGGTGGTGCACGGTGAGGCCTCCAATGGCACCATTGTTTGGAATACAGACAAGGACAACAGCTGTTTGTGGGCCTGGGCTGGCAGTGACAAGGTCCATGCTCTGAATGACAACTGGTGATGACACTGGTCTTGTCAAGGGAAGCTGATGACAAAGGAACAGCCACACTCTGTGTCTCCAGGTGCCCACAGCAGGACAGTCACTGCAGCCACAGACACAATGCAGTACGGCCCGAAGGCAACACCAACTCAATGAAAGGGCCACTATCTCATCTGCTTCATCCAAATCTTGTGTGGATCTGTCATCTTCCACTGCAAACAGTTCACTTCACTGACACAGAAGCTTGGGACATTCAAGATAAGGGAAAATTTCAATATAATCTGTGAATGTGGACACTGTGGGTGCTGTTGGGGTGTAATGGGCCAGAACCTCTTGCACCCACTGCTGGCTCTGGGTGAAGCATGAGTACACATAAAAAATCTCCTAAGCAAATGTGTATTCCTAGAAAGGGTAGTTCAGCCTGAGATTGTAAAATATCTGTTCTAACTAGTTCCCACCACTTCAAATGCTGGACTGTCCATTGAAAACACCACAGTTCTGGGTAGTTTTGATTTGAGAACACCAGACTCTAGGTCCACCCTGAGCCTGTTAGCTAGAATTGCATAATGGAAGTGCCCAGCTGCCTGGCTGCTAACTTGTCGTTTCTTGCCCAGCCTCTGGAAGCTTTGGGTTTGGGTCTTCTGATCGATTGCCATAAACTTCATGCAGACAGGAGCCGTGTCTTTCAAGTTGTTTGAGCACTTAGCACCAGCTTTTACAGTCACCTCTTCTGAGTCCCTCAGCAGTGCATACAGATGGCATGGGTCCAGTAGCTGTGAGGCTTTGGCCATGGCCTCCCAGCCACATGCTCTGGAGAAGGGGTAGGCCTGGGGCTCTGGGCACTGGAGGCCCTGGGAGACTGACCATCTAGCTGCTATAGCTCATCACAACCCATTTGACTTAAGTGTGTGCATCCCTGGGCAACATCTCAACTGAAGGAATTTCCCCAGAAGAAGTCATGCTTCATTCTGCCCATTGGTACTTCCCAAATTCCTCTGCAGAAACCTAATACACAATGGTACAGGATTAAGAAATGGAGTCTTTTGGGAAATGATTATGTGAAAAGGCTCCTCCCCTTATGGATGGGATTAGTGTCCTTTGAAAAGACACTCTGGGGGCTCCACTGTCCTCTGCCTCAGGAGGATGCAGCTTGGATGTTCCCCCTGGAAAGAAGGAGCAAGCCAGTGCTACTGAATCGCTATGCCCTGGATCTTGGACTTCCAAACCTCTCACACTGTGAACACCAGATTTCTTGTCTTGACAAATTCCTTGGTCCAAGATATGTTACTGTAGTGGTTTAAACCCATGAACACAGGTCACTCTGGGTCACAAAGTGCTCGTTCAAATGCTGACTCTTAATGCTATGTGACATTAAGTTACTTTTCCTCTTTGTCTCTTATTTCCTTCCTCTTTACAATGGAGATTTAAAATAGTAGTTCTCTCATAAAAATTATGTGTATATGAGGCAATATATAAACACATCTTCTATAGCAACAGGCTCATAGCTTGACTCACAATTTTCCCTATTACATCCTCAGATGCTAAATAAAGCCAACAGAAAAATATATAGCTTTTACAGGCCAAAGTCTATTCTAAAATATTTTAATACTAATATTAATATTTTAATATTAATATTTTAATTTCTATACTTGTATAGAAATTTCTATACAAGTAGAAATAAATGAAGTATAATGAAAGGCAGTGACACTATCTGGGTCAGCACAGATCTACACTGTGCCAGAACTGAGGCACTTGAGACTTTATTTAATCCAGGGGATTTAAAGTTGATGCAGCAGTAGAATCCATTCCTTCTAACGTCAGTTTAGATAGAAGCTGCTACTGAAGGAGTGTGGAAGCGTGAGATGAAGAAGTGATGTCGTGGAACCTGACTCTGACTTTATCTGGCACAGTCGCAGAACAGGGACCACAGTTTAGAAAACACTTGTGGCTACATCCTCTCATCTTAGCAGTAGGAATGTTAAGACCACTAAGGTTATGCCGCAGAGGAAGGCCAGCATGTGCTAAGCACCACACCTGGTAGTACTCACCACACCACAGTAGTACTCATGTTAGTCTGATGAGGAACCTAGCAGAGAGGAGGTACCAGCCTGAAGGGTACTAGGGCTTCTAAAGTATGGTGACGACCATTGCCAGCCAGGGCTGGGAACGATGACAGAAACACCATTATAGTCTAGACAGGGTACTGGGTGTAGGGTTGGTTCTAGGGGCAGGGAGGGATGAAGCAATAAAAGTATGTCTGAGTTTAAAAACAAAGTATGGTTCGATACCACCATCCTCAGGTTCAGGGACCTAAGTGCCTTCTAATCCTACCCAGAAATTTGGGAATAGCTGTATAGACTCCATGAGTGATGCCTGGGTCACCTGCACAGGATTCCATGGGTGCACAAGCCCCAGCCTAGGCCTACTGACTCAGGAAAGTGTGACTTTGTCTAGGCCCAACCCACAGGGATTCTGATTGAACACATCTGACATAGGACCTGAGAAATGGTGTCTGCAGGGAATGATTCCCAACCACTGACAGCGGATTACCAGAAGAAAGAGAGCCCCACCTGTGAACACTCACTTGCACACAGCTCCTGGTGTCTATTGGGATGGACAGAGGGAGGAGAGGACAGTGCCTGCTGACCCTCCAATGTTCATGCACACCCTGAATTAGCCCTGTGCAGGCCTCTCTATCCAGCTAGGAAGCCTGCTATTTATGTCTGCTGCTACTAGCTCTAGAGTACACATGCTCAGGACAGACTGGCACTAAATGACACAGAAAATTTTCCTGCCAGTGGGTTTTTCTCATCTTTCTCACTGACATGAAGCTTTTTTTTTTTTTTTTTTTTTTTTGAGACAGGGTCTCACTTTGTAGTTCAGGCTGGCCCTGAGCTCACTATGTAGCCCAGCCAAGCCTTGAACTCAGCAATCCTCCTGCCTTTGCCTCCCGAGTGCTGGGATTATAGGCATGAGCCACCACGCCTGGCTGCATGAAGCATTTTTGCTATGATAACCAGCCTACAGTGAACATACTCTAATTAGAGTTAAGTTGCTACTCTTCAGTTTGTCTTGCTCACCACCCAAATGCAATTCAAAACTTTTCAGCAAAGATCCATGAAGTTATTTTAAAAATATGTTGAGTGCATTTACCAAGCATTTAAAAAAATAAAATTTATTCAGGTATATTTTGTCATCAGTAAAATGCTTGTGTTTAAAATATAAATTTGATGAGTTTTGACAGGTATTTGTTCTCATGTTAACAACCATGATAAAGGTAAGGAACATTTCTATCACTCTGGAAAACTCTCTTGCCTCTCTGCAGCCAATCCCCTTGGCCTACCTGGGGCCCAGCCAACCACCGGTCTGCTTTCTGACATGCTAAATTAGATTTTCCTGGAACTGTATGGAAATAGAATCAAAGAGTATGCACGTTTTGTGTTTGGTTTCTTTTGCTCAGTACAATGGCTTTAAGGTCTATCCACATGCATGAATTATCGGTACATATTATCCATTATGGATCAGAGGTAGACACGTAAGGGATGGAAGATATCGCCACTATGGGAAGAACCGATTTCCAGGTTGAAGGTTGATTACTGGGAATTGAAATGAAGTGAGAAAGTGGGGACAACTGGCAAGGTGGGCTTCCTCCTAGCCAGGGTGGAGCACGAGACCCCAGTGAAGTCCTGGGGTTTCCCTGTGGCAGGGGACTGCTCTAAAGCGATGAGTGGCACACCTGGGCTGTGCGATGCAGAAATGGAAGAAGAACAGAAAGTAAGGAGGCCAAAGTTAAACTGCACCAATTTAAAGTTTGTGGAACCTGTGTTAGTTTTAAAAAAAAACATTCGAAAGGGCAGGAGCATTAGCTCAGTGGGTCCAGCACCTGCCTAGCAAGCATAAGGTCTGTGGTTCGATCCCTGGTAACCACATACAACAATACCAAGGGTGGTAACTCATCCCCACCAGCAATCAGTACTACATACTACAGTGCCCGGCGTGGTGGCTCACACCTGTAATCCCAGCACTTGGGAGGCAGAGGCAGGAGGATTGCTGAGTTTGAGGCTGGCCTGGGCTACATAGTGAGCTCAGGGCCAGCCTGAACTACAAAGAGAGACCCTGTCTAAAAGAAAAAAAGTTCAAAAATTCTTTTGATAGTCTTCTCCTTAAGAGATGGACACTAAGTGTGAGCAGGCCTTAATAACTCATTTGTAATAAACAGAAAAGAGTAGAAAGAATACTTCATCATTTTTGACTCTAGCCTATAAAAGATATCAGGGCTTCCCCCTTGGCTATGCTGTCTGGGTTCCCTGCATTCCTGACACATGGGGTGGGTGTCATGAGTGAGGCAAGGACAGTTAAGCTGAGCCTCACAGGATGAGCAAGGCTGAGGAAGACACGGAGGCTAAGGCTCTCAGATGGACACAGGGCACATTTACGTACCTCTGGGAAGTTCCCTCTGGAGTCATCTACCTATCTCTGTTTTCATATAGATCTACTTGCATGCATTTGCTTTCATTTGCTTTTATTTTTTCTAGTTACACTCAGATTCAAAACACAGTAGGAATCTATTAGCACTAACACCATACTGTATATACTGACCAGTATTATATTCCAGTATTATATAATGGCTCACCTAGCTTTATTATTGGCTCATTTATCTTATGTATAAGATTATTTCAAGGCAAGAGGTCCTAGAATCACCCAAGTGACCATGAGTTTCTTGGTTAGGGACTGTCTATAGTTGCGTCTTCATGCTTTTATTATGGGGGATGCACAGGTGATAAGAGAAGATACCATGTTGTATTTCAGTAACTGAACCCTACCTACATTTGAATCCCAAGTTGATAGTGATTTGACAGTTTTTGGGACCAAAGAACCTCGTCTTATCTGGCTGGGAAATTTGAATTGGTCCAGGCCATGCATAGCAGCCAGAATTTGGCAGGCTTCTATGTGGGCATCAGGCCATATTGATGATCCATATTTTTTTACAAATCCTCATGAAGATGAATTAATCCCTGCTGTGACTGACGTTCTGCAGCAATTTCCAACACTGCAGAACCCAGTAAAAACAAAAGTATAATAATGACGTTTTGTCTCAGAGATCAACTGGGACACTCCTAATATTTTGAGGATTTCCCCCAGTAGAGGGTCTGATGTGACACTAGGGATACGTGTTAAGCAGATGGTTTTAGTTTTTTTCTATTTTATCAGTAAATCAGGAGAGAAGTGACTTGGCAAAGAGAAGCAAACCATTCCAGGGGCTTCAAGAACTAAACGGAAATACCTCATTGAGGTGGCATGGGGACAATTCTAAACACATTTGGCAGCCAGCGCTGGTGGGAGAGGGTGTTACTAGTGATTACAGGAAGCAAGTCTGGAGGACAGAGGCTCTGGCTCAGTGTCTGATAACGAAAGACAGTGGTCAAAACGTCAGAGCCACTACATGCGTGTAGCTTTTGAGCACTTGCAATGTAGCTAGCAGAATTAAGGAGCTAATTTTGCTTTTTCATTTAACTTTAATTTTAGTCATGCATGGCTAGTGGCTACTGCACTGAGTGATGTCAGTCCAAGTGATGGGGTGGAGGGCAGCATTCTTTAAAACCGTGAGCTTCTTAAAAGAACAGAGATGTATCTTATTTGACTGCTACTATGTCTGACACACAGCAGTTTTTAAAAAGGTTATTAATAGACACTCAGCAACCTGAAAAGCACTAACTTATGGTTCAGCAGGTAGATCATGTAAGACTGTGTAGCTGGTATTTCCCAAAGGATATTTCAAATGTTCTGTAGAAATGCTGCACACTGGATCTCTTACATGGAGAGTTAGAATGCACATTAGTGGGTTAAAGAAACTGAACCGCTTTCTTAACTCATTGTTTCCCACATTTATGTGAACATTGAACACCAATTTCACCTAATACCTTTCAGCATCTTGTAGATCTAGTAGCTTCTGGGAAAAAGACTTTGGGGAATATTACAGTAAGTTATGTTAGAAATAGGAGGGAAATCCTATTCGTTTCTGTGAGGTAGGGACTCTTTGTTTTCTTTCTTTGTTTTTTCCCCCCTTAATTTTTATTTGTACATGTTTGCAGTATACAGTATTTACATTTCTTGTATGGAATTGGTATATATTTTCAGCACATAGCAGGTTATAAATATTTATTGAAAGGTGTAGAAGGCATTTTCTTCAAGTCAGAATCAGAAGTAGGCTGTAAACCATTTCCACCCAGCCAGCCAAGGTCTAGAGAGAAGGCAGTAATGGCATGTAATTCTAGGCATCCTCAGGCTGCTAGGTAGGTATATCTGCCAAATTGGAAGCTAATCTGACATCTGATAATGACACAATAGCAAATTAAAACAAAAATTAAAAGCTATGGAAATACATTAATAGTTTAAGACTTTGTATTTTAAAATATATACCAAGTGACTAAACACTGAGAATTGTTTGTGATCAGAATACCAAACTCCATATGAAGGAAGAACCGCCAGAAATACAGGTGGTGTGAACCAAGATGAGGCCTGCGTCTGTGGACAGGAGAAGAAAAATGACAGAATAGGAGCCTGATAGAGACCAGGGCAGAGCCCTCACCCTTAATCACTTCTGGGCTTGAGTTCTGCCAATATCTTAATAATGGAGAGTTAGCTGTAAGTTCAGCTACAAAGTATTTGTACTTATTACACATATATCAGTGCTAAAATTTAATAAACTGTGTAGGGACCATTCCATGGTATGGCTTAATCTTTTTTCAACAAATCCTTTCTGCTCTCTTTTCAAAACTTGAAGTTAGAAGAAAACTAAAAGCAAAAATCTTTTCTCATCAAGTAAAGAAGAATCTAAGTCTTTCACTTTAATTTAATTGTAATTAAATTAAATCTGGTCACTGGTCCTATGCACACGGGCTTTGTTCTGTGAAATTTTACTTCTTGTTGATAAGGGCTTTTATAATAGTAAAGTTCAATTTTTGTGATTCCATAAGTGGTATATATTTGTGATAGAAAACCTAGAAAGTCCAAGAAGATATGGATAGAAAAGAAGCACTATCCATAAGTCCATCAAAAACGACTACTATTTGTACTTTTAACTACATTTCCTTTTACTTTTATGGTTACACAATTAGTAGTTCTTCAATATAGTTTTGAATCTTGTTCTTATTACTCAATATTATATGATGACAATTTTCCTATGGGCATGATTTCCAACTCTAATTGTTCATATTTTTGTCTGTGAAATGAATTAGACCACATCTCCTCCCCTGACCAAATTAAAACAAAACAAAATCATGCAGCTCCCCCCCAACCCAACATAAACTTACAAACCAGAATCAAAAGCTCCCTGTACATCAGCAGGGGTGAATAAATAGGACTGGCAGGAACATGTGGCTGATTTGCATAATGCAATCCATTGGAAATAAGTGCATGTTTCTTTGCTATTTTTCAAACTGAGGTTTTATAATAGGTCTGCCAAAACTCCTAAATGATCTCTGGCAGGCTTTCCCTCTCATCTCTGGGCATTTGTGTAGCCCTAAATAACAACCAGCTGATGGCACCCTGGACACATGTGTGTCCACACGTACATGGACATGTACACATACACAACATCATCTGAACTGACAAGTCCCCTGAACATGAATTCCAGCTACTTTGTGTGCCAGGTGTACCCTCCTCTGCCGCCACAGTGGGCATCAATCCATGAATACCCCTTTAAGCAGAAAGAGAAGATCGTTTTGGGTGAAGGGTAACCAGGTTGGTGATGCACCATATCAAAGATCACAGCCTCAGTAAAGTCAAACCCATAATATTCCCAGTACAATTGCTTTTGCAGATGAGGAAACCAAGGCCTGGAGATATTACAAGAAATCATAATGCGGTAACATAATCGGAGAAACATCAACGCAAAGACCGAACTGCCGGGCTCCCAGGCGGAAGCTCTTTTACAACAGCTGTGCTCAAGTATGGGCCATTTGGCCAAAACTCAAGATACCCGCCTGACAAGCAGCAGCCTGGAGGCCTTTGTACAGAGGATGCTTCAAAAGAAAAGGTCTTTTCAAAGGTCCATAATGGCTCTTCACTGCCAGCTATTTTGGGGAGCAGCTTGGCTCATGTGAGAAGCTCTGCTTCTCAGTCTTGCCCTGGTCTTGCCACTGCAGGCCAGCTTTGCCTACTGGACTCCTCCAAGCTTCTCCAAAGGAAGTACAGGCCTGGGCTGACCACCTCTCATGTGAACATAAAGTCAGCACATGCCAGGGACCAGATGGGATGTGGCCAGACCTTCATGAAACAGTTTTCCACATCTCTGGTTCTCAAATATTTAGTCTCCAAATTGTTTTTGAAAATCCTCATATTAAAGTGATAGTTTTGGTGTCACAGTCTATTATGAACACCAGTCATTAGCCACCTACATGGTGGGAATGGGGTACGTACTCTGGCACGTTACAATGAGGAGTGGAGAGAAGTGGGGCTCACATACTGAGAAATTGCTCAGAACACCAGTCTGAAGTAATGACAAAAAGTACAAGGAGATGAAATAATACACATAATGCTCTTAGTACAATATCTGGAACTCAAGAAATGCAGCTATTTTTAACTTCTTGAAAACACTTGGGTGCCTTCGACATGGTAAGAACTCAACAGAGATGTGGGAAGACTGAGGGCTGCAATCACAGCCTTCCCATGCAGAGTCTCACTTCCCCCTTGCCTCCCACTTCCTCACACCATGCTACAGTGGTCAGTATGTGGTTAGGGCCAGGGTGGAGCAAGAGGAAAATCTCAAAATTTTGAGACACATCCCCAAGATGAGTAATGTTGCCCAAAGTGTGTTCCAGGGATCACAATTTCTGTAAGAAGTTAATGAGTGGTAACAAAAGAAGAAAACATCTGTAGCGAAATGCAGTTAAATGGGCTACACAAAACACAACAAATTTCTTCACTAGATACTTTTGTGAGACCTCTAATCTGCAACTGGTCATACTCTGAGACTTCAAGGGTGGTGAGTAAGCTGTATTTTGTAACTCACTCGATGAAGGAAGAAAGTTCTTTTTCACTGAGCATAATAATGTACATTGGTCTTTTGGGGAGGGCTCTTTACAAACACTGACCTATACATTTCTCTCCTTTGTTTTACTTTCCAATTCCTCTGAGCTCACTTTTAATTTTGGAGGGAAAAAGATGATGTGATAAACAGGACCATTCTCTAAATTGAAGGTATTGTCATGTGGGGTCTTTGCCATCTATCTCTGTGTAGTCTGGTATCCATAGTATCAGTATGAGTGCCATCCTGTCAAACGTAGAATCAGAATGTGCTTTTGAGCCAGATTCCCAGGTGGTTCCTGTAAACAAATCAGTCTGAGATGCTGACCAAAGGTGGTTGGTATCAGGCATTAATCTGAGCAATTCTAACTCAGTTGCCCAGAAGGAAGCTCAGCTATGCACCTGATTCTGAGATGTGGGTGGTGTGGGGGGGCCCCTACTGAGAAACAGACTTTACTCAAGGTTCTATGGCCCAAGTACCCTCTGCTGTAAAGCAACAAGACAGACCCAAGAGCAACAGTATAATCGCCTTCAATGTTAGAAACAGGAAATGGAATCTAACAGAATGGGAAAATTGCTGGGCCAAGGTCACATGGGAGTCAGCATGTACATTACTGTGAACTAGGACCCTCCTGCCTATCCTTCTCACCCTGCCAATCTCCTCCAGGCCCAATCAGCTCTTCACTGACAGCTACTACACCACTGAAGGCCCTCTCTGAGTTGGCTTTTGTTTCCAGAGAAAGGCCAAGAAAATGCTGCTGGCTATTTGCACTTACTAATGATAATTCTGATTGCCTAAAATTTGTCAGCTGACTGCCTACCAGGCAGCCAAGGCCAACAGCAGCCAGCTTATTCAATCAGGCCTGGCCTATTTTCCAATTACCAGCATCATTTGGGCTTGTTTCCTCTGACTGGGAACTGACTTGAGCTCAGGTCATCTTCAGCTGTTGCATTTACATGAGAAATAGATGATCTTTCAGGTCTGTGTCTGTCAGGAGGCCAGCCTCCCTGCCTGCAGGAAGAGCAAGTGAACTGGCATGTGTTTCCCTGGCTCCCAGGCTGCTGCCCTAGAGGGTGAACAGCAGGTCCCTTGGGGAGCAGAAGGCAAATCCCAGGCGTGACAAGACACGCTGGCCTTCACTTTTATCCAGCTCCTGAATTCTGGACTGTATTCCCATGTAGGAGCCTGTTAGGGCAGCCACCCATCTCAGTGCACCAGGGCTTTGGACCATGGGCTTTCCCAGGATAGGACACTCTCAGTGCTGACACTCAGAGGGTCAGTCACCTCAGGCACTGTAAGAACACTGGACACCTGCTGGGTGATGTCTCTGAAATCTGGAACAGAAAACGACTGAGGGTTGTGGTGCCACCTTTTCTCTCTCTAACTGGTCCTTTCACTGTTCTGTACCTCATTCTGCTTTCTCTCTCTGTTGCAAATCAGAAAAGATGAAGCATTATTTTCAATTAGCAGATGGGACCTGCCTGGGGTGTCTCTGCGGGCATGTTCTGACATAGGGGCCATCAGTAAAGGGGTGACTGCCATGTCATGCCTTTGAATGGGGACATCATCCTTAAAACGCTCTCTCTAATTAAAAAACATATGAAATATTTGAAATGTACTAGGTAATATGGAAAATACAGGCCTACATCCTGTATGACCTCAGCCTTCAACTAACTGACGATAGAGATAGACACAAATATGTTTCACTGTATTTACTAGAAGGCTACCTAGGGGAAGGCAGTGAGCACCAGGTAGGGAAAACTGAGGTAATTCCACTTCTGTGTGCTAATTATTGTATATACATTGTCTCATTTAACATCCAATATTTCTTATGCACTTACCATATAACTAACCCATTTCACTTCTATGATTCTATTATACTTACGCTATGATGAAGAAAATGTAGCTTTGAAAAACCAAATAACTGCTCAAGGTTGCAGGTTAGTAGATGAAGTGTCCAGGTTTGGAACCCAAGAAGAGCATCTGGGTCTTGGGCTACTTTTGTGGCGTGGCAGATACTCATTCAAAACCAACAACTGTGTGGGCTCTGAAACCAGAGAAGTGTGGCTGGCTGTACATGGTAGAAACTTGAAAGGGAGTACGAGGGAGGCTCCAGGTTTGACACAGTGGAATCCCAAAACACGACTCCAGGAATGTCCCACCCATGGCGTGGGGCCTTGGGCAATGCTGATGTTCTAAAGTGAACTAGCCCCAAGCTGCATCCGATTCCAAAGACCCTACACTAGAATGTCCAAGGCAAATGCCTGACTTCATTACTCTTCAAGAACCAAAGATGAGTCACATTCATTATTTTATGTAATCTAGATTATCATAAATCTCTGAAAATTATATTTTTCTTATGCGTAGAATACCCAAGCAACTTGTTTTGTACATACAGAGTACTTAGTACAAGCAAATCAAATATAAATGCACTGATTTGATACACTGTATCTGATCACAGTAGGTACAATACAATGCAACAGTAGACTTAGCAGTCAGGTGTTCTTGCACTATGGACTCCTGAAATTACATCACTAACGACCCACAAATACAACACTCTTAGAGGATACTGGCTGTATATGCTAAGTATGCAAAGCCAGTATCACATAATTATTGTTCTCATCAACATTCTCTGTTGGTTCTGTTCCTATGTTTTGGAGGTTTGGGTTTATGTAAAGCAAATGCATAATTTCAGATAATTCAGTGTTCAAAAAATACTAAAATTAGTGTTTTCTGTATAGCAAAATGTAGGAAGGACACTGACTTAAAGAAATATAATCTTCTGAGAAAAACCATACCTCTCTTGATCACTTCCATTGTTAATAATTCACGATTAATCTAATCATGGTTTTTCTCCCAGACACACACAGAGGCTTTTATTAAGAATATTGGCTTATTCAAGGGCTGACTGCAACCCCAAGACTTCAAGTCAGCTCCTGGCACAGCCAGGTACTAGGATCCCTGGAGCCCTTCTTCAGTTATAGAAAATAACTGAGAGGTTTTTTGATAGCAAAGAAAGGCTTTCTCTGCTTGTTGATTTACACTCAGCTTTAGCCTACCAATGGCCTTTATGCTTCTGTGCATAAAGGAGAAAATGACTTTCTGCTTTAGCCATCTAATGTTTCTGTTCCATTAGCCCAGCAACACTGAAAGTATGAGGGCTGGGAAGAGGCTCTTCTTCATGGCAACCTTTGGGGAAGGTATTTTCCTTCGACCTGGGGAAGGTATTTTTCCTTTGGCCTACTGAAGGGAAAGCAGCCACATCTGTGAGGGGGCAGTGGTCTTCCCAACCTCTTCATTTATATAGTTCCTTTTGCTTTCTTCTTTTTTTGTCCTTGATACTTTCTGGAATTAGCTTTAT
>PVIC010037476.1:0-18074 GCA_004025085.1 Thryonomys swinderianus | reverse complement strand
GTGGGAATGTGATGAGGGGAAGGAATAAATATGATACAGAAAGAAAATAAAAGAGCATGTATAAAGGGGGGAGGAGGGGGGAGTGGGTAGGGATATGGGTAAAAATGAGAATTAACTTGTGGCATATACTGGTACAAATTTCCCAATGTTATATGTGATTTTGAGATGTATATAAATTGTACCAATACAGAATTCAATTTAAAAAAACTCTGTAAGGAAGTTCCTTTTGCCCCACATCAGTAGACAAGGAGGATAGGAGCATTACAGAAGAAAAATGAAAAATTAGCAGCCACATTTAAACACTCATCCTCCACATGCACACAAAAACAGTTATACTCCCCTGCAGGTGGCCATGGCTTTGTTTCAAGTAAGTGTCCCTCTTTCCCATCAAACAGCCCACACTCTAAAGTATCAGTGTCTCATTTAAAGTCACTTAGGGAGTGGCTTGAGCAATTTACAAAGAAGATGTGCCCATCTGGAACAAAGATATCACAACTCACTCTTCCAAGTGCCTGGGCTTTAAGATAAACATCCCACAAAGAAAACACATTTAATAACATGCCATAAAACTTGAGAGAGAAGTGACTTTGTCCTATATTTTGCACCTAACCACACATAAATGGTACACAAACACCTATCCATTAACCAACAGAAATATCACACTAGGGCCATTTCAGAATAGCATCTAAAAAGTAATAAAAAAATTTTAAATACCCTATGAAAGGACAGTTCTTACCAGTCTTCCTTAAAGATGCTCTGCCTGTCTGAAACACTTCCAGGTGTTGCATCCTCTCAGGATTTTCTAGATAGATAGCACCAAGGCCAGCTCAGTCTCTCCCAAGTCTCAGTCCATGCTACACTGCTCTACCTGCACTTTTATCCTCCTCAAAGCCATTCTACCATATCTATGTTTCTACAGGCCAATTCCTATTTATCCTTAGATCTCAATATAAATGCCCCCTCTACCCAAAGCCTGTAATGATGCTCCAAGGTTGTCTTATGTGCCCTTACTACCTATCTGAGTATTAGCTATCTCTGTTGCCATTGTATGTTGATTTGTCTATATTCTTTTCTAAACTCTGGGCTCCAGAAATTATTTCCCAGCACTTGGCACAATATCAGCACACAGAGGCACATAATAAATATTTGTTGAACAAATTAATGAATGAATCTAAACTAGATTAATGATTAAAATAAAGAACTGCTAGGGTTTACAGAGGAGCACACCAATAAGCTACATAAGAGACAAGCAGAAGTACACAGTTTAAAAACTGGGTCCTTGGGCCGGAGGGTTAGCTCAGTGGTTCTGGCACCTGTCTCACAAGTGCAAGGTCCAGAGTTCGATCCCCGGTAACCACATACAATGCTGGGCATGGAGACTCAGCCTACCTGCAATCAATACCACATACCACAGTGCTGGGCGTGGTGGCTCACACCTGTAATCCCAGCACTCAGGAGGCAGAGGCAGGAGGATTGCTGAGTTCGAGGCTTGCCTGGGCTACACAGTGAGCTCAGGGCCAGCCTGAACTACAAAGTGAGACCCTGTCTCAAAAAGCAGAAACAAAACAAAACAAAAAAACAAACAAAAAAACTGGGTCCTTTTCCTAGGACACAGTAGACTAGTGGGGCAAAGAGAGTCACAGCTCACTTAACTGAAAGGGATATATCAGAGGGCAAAGGAAAGACTAACAGGCCCAATCCAGTTGCTCCTTTTAAGACAGGAAGAAAGAAG
The DNA here is from genome assembly GCA_004025085.1 of Thryonomys swinderianus. Lineage (NCBI taxonomy): Eukaryota > Metazoa > Chordata > Mammalia > Rodentia > Thryonomyidae > Thryonomys > Thryonomys swinderianus. Next base: position 16,342 of record PVIC010037476.1, on the reverse strand, counting down.
GATGATAGTTTTTAGAGTACATACAGAGATATCCCCCTTTAAGCCAGAAAATAAATCAGCTTACAAGGTGTTAGCACCACCTTCTACCAGCTAAGAAAACTGATGATCAGAAAGGCCAATAACATATCAAGAGAATAGCAAAGTCAGTATTGGAACTTGATCCTGCTGATGTCCAAGACCACACTTTTTTTCTTTCTTTTTTTTTTTTGAGACAGGGTCTCACTTTGTAGTTCAAGCTGGCTCTGAGCTCACTATGTAGCCCAGGCAAGCCTTGAACTCAGCAATCCTGTCTCTGCCTCCCAAGTGCTGGGATGACAGGCATGAGCCACCACGCCTGGCACCACACTTTTTTTCTGACCTGCCTCGCTGCTTCTCCAGTTTCAGATTTGGATGTTCATTTCCACATTCTGGGAAACAAGATGCGAATTTCGAAGTTGGGCCCCAAAAGTCATGGTCTTTGACATGGAGTGGGAGCACTGAATCAATAAATAGATCCACAGGCATACAAACCCATTGTTTTCTGCCTGCAAAGGGCTTATGCTGCCAAGATCTTGCTTAACAAAAGCTTCAAAGAAAAAAATTAAGATTCAGAGAAGGGAATGTGAGAAAGAACAGGAGTCAAAAAAAAGGCGCTTCCACAGATGAATGATACAGCAAAATTACATGAAAACATCAAAGAGGACACAATTCCTCACAGGAAATGTATCCCAAACAGCAATCTATTAGCAACAGGGACAAGGCCCCACAACTATTAGTACATAATCTCCTGTCCCCAAACACAAAGGTACTGTAAGTCAAGAGAAAAGTGTACAGGAAATGAAAATGCATCCAATTCTCAGTCAGATGAAAAGCTGTGGGGTCAAAGCCAAAGAATATTCTTGGCCTGGATGGTGTTCACCCCCCTAAATTTATCAAACTGGTGAGTTTTCTAAGAACCATTTTAATGAACCTTTTGCAAGCCAGAGATACCTCCTAATGCACAGCTTGCTTCCCCCAAAAGCTGAATACATTGTCCTTGGCTTTGCCATCAGGGAAGAAGCAATGCCAGTAAAAACCCTGCTATTATCACCTACCTCTATCTGTCCAACCAGTGCTTAAATATGATACTTTAAGGGCACTGCCAAAAGGCCTCCCTTTCCTCAATAACAACCCCCTACACACACATACCCCATCTATACCCCAACCTTCTGCTCCTCATAGCTATAATCCTTATTCTCCTACATCCATATTCCACATTAACCTCTAACTCCAGAAATTGTGTTTGTTTGTTTCCGTTTGTTTGAACAGGGTCTCACTATGAAGCTCTGGTTGGCCTTGAACTCACTATGTAGCCCAGGCTGGTCTTAAACTCTCTAAATGTTGGAATTAAAAATATGAGCCACCCTTCCTGGCTAGAAACTGCCTTTTCAGGTAGGAAGACCTTTAGGAGAATCTCATGCCTGATTAACATTATCCACGTCTATGTAGATTCCAATACCACTTGCCTCATTTCATCCAGAGACAGAAGGGTAAGGACAGAGAAGCAGCAGCAAAAGACTGCAGAGAACACGGTTCAAGGAGTCAAACCTGGGTTTAAAGCTTCACTTTCCCCCAGATAAGTCTTAGTCATTTCATATGAAAAATGAAGATTATGGTATCTATCTTTGCTCAATAAATTGAAATTAATATTGTTGTTGGATGGATATTAATTTTAGAAATTTTTAGAACCAGAAAAGTGGTTAAGTACTTTGGAATCAGAGACACCAGGGGTTGGACAAAGTTTTGGAGAACTGTTGACTAAAGGTGGTATCAAGACATGGTGAAACTGGGCCAGAGATTTAGCTCAGTGGTTCTGGCACCTGCCTAGCAATTGTAGTGTCGTGAGTTCGATCCCTGTAACTACATACAATACTGGGCATGGTGACTCATGCCCACCAGTAATCAGTACCACATACCATAATGCCAGGTGTGGTGGCTCATGCCCATAATTCCAGAACTCAGGAGGCAGAGGCAGGAGGATTGCTGAGTTTGAGGCCAGCCTGTGCTACATAGTGAGCTCAGGGCCAACCTGAACTACAAAGCAAGACCCTGTCTCAAAAAAAAAATAAAGGGTGAGGAGCTGGAGATTTAGCTCAGTGGTTCTGGTGCCTGGTGACTCACGCCCACCAGCAATCAATACCACATACCACAGTGCTGGGCATGGTGGCTCACACCTGTAATCCCAGCACTCGGGAGGCAGAGGCAGGGGGATTGCTGAGTTCCAGGCTTGCCTGGGCTCCATAGTGATTTCATGGCCAGCCTGAACTACAAAGCGAGACACTGTCTCAAAAAAAAAAAAAAAAGTGAAATTGATATCAGACCTACAGGAGACAGAGAGATCCACAGAAGCCAAGAGAAGAAATGAAAGAGGAGCAAAAACCAGAGCAGAGTCACAGTTACACTCTGTCATAGTTCGTGTCATACTGTAGTCACCTCCAACCTCTTCCATATTGCCATTCTAGAATTTCCAACTTTGGCCCTTAAAAGAGTAATTTTCCCTGTATGGAGAAGAGGACAGAGTAGAAGGAGTTAAACCCTTATTAAAAATACACATATTATTATTTATATATTCAATACCTTTAATACTATCAGCCCCTACATCATACATGGCCTACTCAGTAAATCTCCCTCTGGGCCTCCTTAATTAGCTTTACTCTTCTCATTTCTTCCAATCTCTGGCTCTTTTTGCCCAAGATTTATATTATGGGTTTGCTCTATGCCCTAGTTTTTCCTTACTCTTGCTGGTCACATACACCCCTGAGTTCAATTTATTATTTGTGTCTGTCTTCCAGCTTCTCTAACTGGATATGGTGCAAAACTACTTTGCTTTTTTTGTTTGTTTTTGTGTTATTGTTTGGAAAAGGTCTCACTTTGTGTTTCAGGCTGGCCATGAACTCACTATGTAGGCCAGGATGGCCTCAAACTTTATAATCCTTATGTCTCAGCCTCCTGAATGCTGAGACTATAGATACACATCACCACTCAGGAACTACTTAATAGGCCACAACCAACTCTAGGTGTTTCACTTGACTGAAACTAACAGTTCCTGGTATTACTCCAATTTTACCACTATCCTTTATCCTGTTTTTTATTCTGCTCTCCTACCCATACACATTGTACATCCAATCTCTGTGCCAGCTTTTACTTTGACATCTACATCCAATGTTCAGAAGTTTACCTCTATTTCAGTTTTCCTTCATATTTTCTGACATAATATTCCTAGAATTAAGTACAAAATACAGAATAACCAAACATAGAAAGCCTTAGTAGACAATAATGGCTTTTAAAATATTTAAATTTATATAGATAGACATTATAGAATCAAACTTTGATAAAGAAAATTGTTATCTGAACAGTATCAGCTCCATAAGGGCATGGACTTCATTTTATTTATCAGTATACTCCCAGTAATTAAATCAGTGCTTAGGACATAATACGTTCTCAGTAAATGAATGAAAACAAAGTTCAACAGAATTCAACTAAAAGCAATAAATAGAAATAAGCATTTTTGCATTTATACTCTAATAAGTTTAGCCTCCTATACACTGTTCTGTTTATATAGTCCCATATATTATTTCTAAGACACTTCTATGATCTTAGCACCTTGGATGATGCATTCATCCTCAGACAGTTACTCTCATCTCAACCTTTTAAGATGCTTTTTGCTGCAAACTCTACCTAAATCATTTGACATCTTGAAAATTTGTTCAGCATGATGAATAGAGCTAGCCTAACATTGATCTTAAATTCTTCACCTAGAACACCATCACTTTATCTACCTATTTAGGTTAAAGATAATACAGGGATTCTGAGGCAGGGTATATGCCCTTCAGTGGTACCATAGGTAAGAGAACAGTTTGTATGGTGGTCAGATAAGGAGTTATTACCTCTAATAGACAGATGCTATATCATATATATATAATATAATAGACAGATGCTATATCATATATATTTATATAAGTATATACTTTTCCCTACAGCCATGGATACCTCTATGGAGCTCTGCATGTTCTTCCTGATATAGGCAGTAACATTCTTAGCATTTCCCTCAACAATTTGTCTGCTTTTGATCAATTTTCATTCAAATGTTGAACGCTGATGAAAAATGATAGCAAATGTTAAGAAATGGCAGATATTTACTCTTTGTGTAAATCTCATTAGATAAAATGGTAATATATTATAGTAGTTTCACTTTTTAATTTCTACCACTAATGTAAATAACTTTCATTTTCTCTCTGGAAGGTTAACAAGAAATTGATTTATTTTAAGCTGGTCTGGGGGGAGACCAGAGTACATTTCTTTAGTAGGTCATATTATCATAATTTAAATTAATGCTCTCTCTTGGGTTTTAATATGACTATTTTATCCCTGATGTTGTTTAAAGGAACTTTTAAATGGCTGAAATTTAGGATTTTGAAGCCCTGAGGAAAAGAGGTGCTAAGTTTGATTAATTTTATGACATGCTTTTGGGTAGATGACATTCTTCAATTGTATTTTAGTCAAGAAAGGTATCAAGACTATTGATGTTACCATTACTATTAGACACACATGGTCCTGAGATCTCTTTAGGACTTTTGAGAAATGTTTCTTTATAGAAGTAACTAAGCAATTATTATAATAAGCAATTCCAACCTAGAAAATTTTATCATTAAACATATCCAAGTAACATATTAAAATAAGTGACTGCAGGTATAAACTCTGTGGGTGAGGGAACTTGGGAGCAACTCTTACACCTACCGCCTTCCCTAATCTGCCTCGGTCTGTTTGTGTCTGTACTGCAGAGCTATGACCAAGCCAGACCTAAATTTTGGATTTAACTCTTCCCTAACTTGCTGCCTAACAATTGATATGTACCAAAGAGTGGCCTCCCTACTTGATTTGAATGCAGAAATCAAAGGACTTGCAGTACAGGAGGCCATCTAAAACAATAATCTTCCAAAGACTCAGATCCACCCTACAAACCCCCTTCTCCAAAGGTATATACTATAGTTACTAAGGAGCAATAAATAATTTAACAAATAGTTAAAAACTAATCAGCACGGCTCTCCCAAGGCCACAGTTAAAAGCTATGTCATAGGTTAAAGGTATGGAACTTGTGATCAGAAGGATGATCTGAGCTGGGAACAGCTGAGTTTTCACTGAAGCCCACAGTATTAACCCATCACAATTAAGGATGAGCCCTGGTTTAGGTCCAGCCCTTGTGCTTCCTTGACAGGAAACACAAAGGAAGAAGAAATCCCAGAAGTACTGAAGATTGACATCAGGTTGTACTGAAGACAGTACACAAATAGGCAGATTGCTCCTGAGTGGCAGGAAATAAGAAGGTGTATAAAGTAGGCGAACATGGATAAGAAAAGAAGGAAGCAAACCAGATGTCAGAGACCTATGCCAGATACTTTGAAGCTCTACAATAGATATTTGAGATGAAATGAGCTTTATACTGAATCAAATTCTCAACTAATTTTATTGAGATGCTTAAGGAGCCTGCCCTATGAAACTTCACTGTTTTCATTGCCTCTTTGTTTCACTTCTTTTATTTCACATTCCTCAGGCCCATTAGTATCTTGAATATCCCTCAACATCCCATGCCAGATTTCTACTCAGTAAATTGCTTGTCCCTAAATCTAAAATCTGAGATGAGAAACAGCCAGGTTCAGACAGAGCTTGCTATTATAGCCACCCACTCCATTTCATGTACTTCACATGACAGCTAAGTAAATCTTCTACTGCCTTTGACTTCCTGAACAGGAACCATGAATGATACAAGCTGAATGTGCTAACTTTAGATGTCCATCAGCTACCCAGTGTCTTTGTGGAAATGAGACTCAAAAGTCAGAATAAATGGAAAAGATTCTTGACCAGAAATTCCCTTTAAATATCAGTATCAAACAATGCAGTAGTTTCAAACATGTTTCAACCATTTGTGCAAGAAAAGAATTCTGCATAGCCTTGAATTATAAAAGAGAAAGAGGCTGATGCTCTGGTTTAAGTGGCTCTCAGAAATCCTTAACTATACAGAGTTTGTCTCTCCTTTATCACCTTCCTCCCTTGCTTCTTCCCCAGCAGCTGCTCCTAAAACACACCGATAGCATCATGGGACTACGCAAAGTATAATATGAAAAATAAAGCGCAACAGTTAACTGTACAGACTGCAGAAACAGGCAACCCTAGCTCCAAATCCCAATGTGACCATTTATCATCTGTGCGACTATGCAGAAATTAACCAAGATTGTATTCCTCAACTATAACATCCAGATAATAATAATGAGCCCAAGGGCTGTTTGGAGGTTATATAAGATAATGTCTGTAAAATGCTTATCATTGCCTGACCTATCCTAAGAATTTAATACATGCAAGATACAATTACTTTTTAAATGATACATTCTAAGTAATCATATTAGCATTTTAAAATAATACAACCAAGAATTTGCAACTATTATTCTTAAAACCTTTAAGAATACTATCTCCCACATTATGTACATAAGAACATTACCTCCATGAAATACTTCACAGATATCAACCTTTGCAGTCAATCTACGATGAAAATGTTATATCTAATAAAACCTCCTACAGAATCACAATGCATAAGAAGTGTCAGCATCTGGGGAAGAATTCTATCAGCCACATGATGAAATATCATTTTAGAACCCTCCTGCAGCAGAATGAAGAAAGGAAGAGAGCAGGCGGGGACACTAGTTAGAAACCACTTCACTCATCCAGGGGAAAGACAATAATGAGCTGAACCAGATGGAGTAAAGAAAAATGACCAGATTCAAGAGAAAGTAGAGGAGAAGTCACAAATATGACAGAATCAACAATGAAATTCAGGCATCTGATCTAGAAGGGAATCCGTGGAGGATTATCAAGGGAAATGGAACACAAAAGTAGGACCACACTAAGAAAATATGGCTTGTATTTTGCAACAGTGAGTCTGAAATACATATTTTCCAGACACTTTTCATTTCAAGTGACAGAAACTGATTCAAACTAACCAAAATAATGAGAGGATATATTATGGTGATGGTGATCCTTTTAGAGCTCTCAATGATACAAACAGCCTGCTGCAGCATGCATGCCATACGTTCACCCTGCTGTAGGTGTAGTCGCTCTTGGGAATAACCAGCACTTGGAACCTGAACTTCTTCCTCAGGGATTCTGCTCTCTGCTTGTATCTGCCTAGAATGTGGCTTCAGTCTCTCCTACAGGAGCTGGGCTGCAGCTGCCCTATTTAAACCAAATAATCAGAGAAGAAAACAAATAATGCCTCTGTACTGAAGTATTGAGGAAGAGCATGGGTAAGGCCTCTGGTGGACCTAGTATCAGTTACATTCTCCAACCCTGAATAGATAGAAGAGAAATTCTCCAGAAGAACATATCCTACAACCAGTAAAGGGAAAACAAATTTAAGGAGAGGGACATTCACCTCAAGGTATCCATCTGTGGATCACTCCAATCAAAGTACAGAATGAACAACCGAAGGTATGACATAATATTTAAATAAAACTTCTAGAACGTTATTCAAAATACTATTATTGAACATTTCAGTATGGTTTTATATATATATATATTTTTTTGAGACAGGGTCTCACTTTGTAGTTTGGGCTGGCTCTGAGCTCACTACATAGCCCAGGCAAGCCTGGAACTCAACAATGCTCCTGTCTCTGCCTCCCGAATGCTGGGATTACAGGCGTGAGCCACCACGCCCGGCACTGTGGTATGTGGTATTGATTGTTGGTGGGCGTGAGTCACCACGCCCAGCATTGTATGTGGTTACTGGGGATTGAACTCAGGACCTTGCGCTTGTGAGTCAGGCGCCGGAACCACTGAGCTAACCCTCCAGCCCATGGTTATACATTTTTATATTACATATTTTATTATAAAAATTTTGATCACTAATATTAACAGAGTTTCCTGCCCTCTCTGTGCATGAGTGTAGCCCTAGTGACAATATAAGAAAGGAGACATTACCAATCCATTTTACAGGTGAAATTCAAGGCACAGAAAGCTAAGTAGCTTATGAAACCATACAGGCACCCAGGTCTTGGAATATTCAATTCTATGTGTGGTATGACTACAAATTTAATGTACACTGTAACTCTGAGGTATAGATCTACTCTAGTTAATACCTATCCACTTTCAAGGGGGGTGGAGGAGAGGTTAACTATTAATCCTATCTGGTTAAAAACAGTCCATGCACATAATTCAAGTAAGTCTTTAAAGAAGGCTCTGTTTAGCTGGACATGATGGCACATGCCTGTAATTCCAGCACTCTGGAAAGTTGAAGGAGGATCATAAGTCTAAGCCTAGCCTATACCATTTAGGAATTTAGTGAGACCCTGTCTCAAAATTTAAAATAAATGTTTTGGGGTAGGAGTGGGGCTAGGGATATCAGTGCAAAGGCCCTGAATTCAATACCCAGAACCAAAAACAAAACAAAACAGAAAAACAGGTTTTGTATATGAAGAAAAATCAAAATGTTCACATAGTTCTGCCTCCTCTGCAAGATGGAATCATGGCATAGAATGAAGCAGTGGTTCATAGGGCAGACCTTTTGATTTAAGGGTGGAAAGTCCGCCAGCTCTACTCAGTCCTGAGGCAATGTGACTTGTCTCCATGATGCTGATGTCCTTTTTTTCTGCTTGGTGAGAGGTCTGAACCAACCTGGCTTATGTGGGGATCCTCTCAGCATTCTGTGAGGGTACAGAATCACTGAGAGTTGACTGTGCCACCTTCAGTCTTAGTCTAGGAAACTGCTGCAGTCCTTGCTCAAAGACCCCACCCATCAACTGCGCCAGTCCACCACTACTTGGACTCTAAATTGAGACTTGAAACACCACTAGGAGCTTGAAGAAAGCTGAGACCAACTAAAAGTTCTTAGCTGCTCAGTCTAACAAGACAGCAACACCAACGCGTTCTCAAGTTTGGCCATTTTCTCAGCTGGTGAAGACAACTTAATCAAGGAGTTCTGAGTAAAGAGGACAAGTGCACATTATCTTTGCTTCTCGAAATCTCTCCCTCTTTCTGGGTTGAAGTTTGATGAAGAAACAAGGACATACAGCTCTCATGCCTCTTTTCTCCTCTACTTGTTCCCTCTATCTTCTCACCTTCCCTGGATTGGAAAGTGTGATGTTTTTGGTAAGTCAGTACTGGTCAAGTTTCACTATGCATCAGTTTTATAGTAACAACACAATTGACTGGGGTGGAACTGAGAATCTGCATTTCTAACAAGTTCCCAAGTGGTACAAATGCCTCTGGTCTGAGAGTACACTTGGAGAAGCACTATTGTAAGTCATTCTTCCCGTCCTACTCTTATGCTAAAACCTCACAGCAAACAAAGGGATGTTTTTCTACAAATTGAAAGGACTTTATGATATGAATTCTTTCTTGAGCAAAGCTGCTTTCTCTATATATTAAAACTCTTTGTGATCTGAATCCTCCAGTTGGGCCCTTTGTTAGCTAAGACCTAGATTAATTTAGTAAAACCTTTGATACAATACAATTCCTGGTTTTCAGGCTTGAAAACTTGTCTTATTGTTTTCTATTTTAAATGAAGTTAAATGTCATCCTGTATGTTCTCTTTGCATTTCTTCTGCAATGATAACATACCTGAAGGCAGACAAATATCCTTAAATTAGTGAGAAGAAAGTCATAAACTCACAAAAGAGAAAATAATCACATATAACGTTTTCAAATATATACTCCTTGGATGTATTTTTCCTTTGTTGTTGTTTTGTTTTGAGAGAGGATCTCATTTTGTAGTTCTGGCTGGCCCTGAATTTACCATGTGCCCCAGGCAAGCCTTGAACTCACAGCAATCTTCCTGCCTCAGCCTCCTGAGTGCTGGGATTATAGGCATGAGCCACCACACCCAGCATTGTGGTATGTGGTTAACAGAGATCAAATTTGGAACCTTGTACTTGCAAGGCAGACACTGGAACCACTGAGCTAAATCTCCGCACCTGGATATATTTTCTGTTAGTGGAATTATACCAGAAATTTTTTTCTTTCCAGATAAGCAAATGTCTCCCTTCGGTTATAACTTATATACTCACGGTACCTCATCTCTTGGTATAGAAGCTCAACAGATGCACCTTCCTTTTTAGTTGTTGGTTTTAGCTGATATTGTCCAGATCACTCTTTTTCTTCATCAACCTTTTAGCCCTTGTCATGTCTGAGTTTATTTCCTGAATCCTTGATATTTTGTCTCTTTATAAAACTTTCAGGAAAAACAAATACCTACTAAATTACAAGGTTCCTATGTCTGTGTTGATACTATAAAATGTCCTTCTGAAATTGTCATCCTTTTTCATTTCTCATCTTCCTGTCTTTAATGGATAAGAAAGGTCCTGGGTCTAAATTTACTCTCATGAGAAAGAGGTAGGGCCCTGCCCCAGACTTACAAAGTGTCAAGGATAATTAGGGGAGCCTTTCCTGTAAGTAGAAGGATGCAAAAACAGAGGACTTTAAGGACTAAATGGGCAACTGTTCTTCCCACAGCTCAGCTACCTGCCAAGGGGAAGGCCTAGGGAGAGAGAGAGCAGGCACATTGAGGCTTCCTCCATAAGCACCTCTGCTGCCAATGTGCTCCCATTCCTAATGCCATGAAAAATTTCTCCTTCAGGCTGTCATTCAGTCTCTAGATCCACCTTTATAAATACCAATTCTCCTGGCAGGAATGCCACATTCAGAACACAAACATTTTGATCAGATTTCAGAGTAGAGAGCAGTGTAGTAATTGATGCTACCTAGAAAGGGTGAACCCAGGTGTGGTATGCACAGAGTCCAGAAGACAGCCAGAGCTGAAACCCCAAATGGAGCAAAGACAAGTAAAGCAGTCAAGCTATTGGTGAACACTGGAGGCCTCTGAAATTGTAAAATTACAGTGACAGGACCAAAGACTACCCTGCTCTGTTCATATCTGAGGCTTCTGACCCTAAAGTCATGCAGTGCACAGCCTGGGCAGCCAAATGGAACTGCCCATGTCATGAAACAGCAAAATAAATCAACATAAGAAGGAGAAACAGAGTGCTCCCCAGCCTTGGTTCTTTTATTCTATGCTAAATGAAAGCTTCCTGGGAAAAATTCTGAATCTCAAGAATTGCCAAACTGCACAAAAACAGATATGTTTTTCTTTAAAGGTTTTAATTTATGAGATTAACTACCAGAACTGCACATAGCCTTCAGGTTGAACAAGAAGAAAAACATCCAGCTTTCAACTGCTGCCCTTGGTTACCTAAATCTTTTAAAGCGAAGTAAAAAAAGAACCAACAATAGCAACAACAAAAATGTTCTCCACTGAATTCTAAAAAGGGCTACAATCGGAAAAGACCCCATCCAAATTCTGACTCAAGAAAACCTCCTTCCAGGGAGGCGCCTTTACAGCTCCTCCCTCTCCTCCAGGGGCACTGAGCCTCTCAGGACCTGAGCACCTACACATTCTGCTGTTGGCCACTGGCTGTGCATGAAAGACAGCCTGTAGTCCTTTGTGGGTTTTTTTTTTTTTTTTTTTTTTTTTTTAAGGCAGCAAAACTGACAATAGCAGCTAGAAAAAGCCAACTATGTCAACTGGGGAATTTTCCCAACTGTGATGCAAATTTTCATTAATAGGCCAGTTGTCGGGTCGTTCACCTGAAGAGATCAGAACCTGGGCTCTAACATAGCTATGAAAAAGCTATTTTTCATGCTATGAAAAATGCTCTATAGTTCTTTCAACATCTTCCCCAAGGTAGGCTATACAAAGCTCTTACTTGCTCTTCTTTGAGGAAGGCAAGAGGCTATGCAAAGTTAGAAGCATAAGAAGATCAAATACCTGGTTCTTATGGAGCCTCTTTTAGAAGAGGCTTTCTTTATAAAGACCATATTCAACATCCTTTGCTAAATATCAAGCGTCTAACTACAGGTAAGGAGTTAAATAAATATACTGTCCCTCAATCTTTAAAGCAGAAGGAATTTTCTCTTCTCTTTTTCCTTTGCTCAATGAGACTACCTCCTTAAGCTTCTCCCAAATGATATATCAGCAAGCAAAAAGCAGAGACCTTTACTCTCCTTGACTCAGCCCACCTGGACACTGTAGTAGCCTCCCTACTCTTGACATTCAAACAAGAATTACCAGTTCTGTGAGCTCCTGCCCTAGCAATTCAAGAAGGCAGGACTTACCCCAGAAGGCAGGGCTTACTATAGTTTGCCATGTGGAAAATGAACAAATTCCAGGATGAATTAGAACTGTTCCAGCAGGACACCGGCTCTTTTCATCTTCCTTCCTAGTCTCTTGTTTTTCTGGAAGCTGCTAAGGATGATCATGGGACTCCTACCCTATTCCTTTTTGCTCTGACAGCATCATCTCAATTTATTGATCTAGCTCTCTCATAAAACATAATAAGGCAGAAATACCCCTGTGTATTTGACATGAGCTAGAATGTTATTAAGTTATTTTTACAATAATCCTGTGAGGTACAGATTTTAATTCTGCTTTACAGACAAGGGAGTTGGAAGTCAGGGTGACAGATTTACCTGATGTCATGAATAGGCAGATTTGGGATTTGTCCTAGTCCATCTGCACTGTTGTAATAAAATACCAGAGACTGGGTAATTAATAAAGAAGATAAATTTATTCCTTACAATTCTGGATGTTACAAAGTCAAAGATCAAGACAACCAGCAACTCTGTTTGTCTAATGAGAGTGCGCTCTGCTTCCAAGATAGTACCTTGTGCTCCTCCAAAGAAACAAGACAGACCTATCACTATGCAAATTATAATTTTTGGAGCTGTATATAGTTTTACAATAACCCCCAGGAACCACAGACAGGCCCTGTTGCCTGCCATCAGACTTCCCAGACGGGAACTACCTGCTTGAACTTCTATGAATGTTTCCTGGCTCCACATACCCATCAGCATAGCCTGTCACCTTACCAGGAAACTTCCTGCCAGACAGTGTCTACTGGACTGGACTTGTCTCAGACCCCACAGCCAGCTGTGCTCTTGGGCTCATAGCTTTCCTCCTCCAAGTCCTAAGCCTCTCTTACCCAAAGAACTGGTCTCCTCCTACAATTCCGTCACCCCAGGTCTGTGCCTATAGGAGTTACCTGTGCCTTATTAACATGTATCATGAGCTGCCAGATCACTGTAACTCAGACAGGTCCAAAGGGCATTTGATTGTGCCAGTCAGAGACATGGCAGGCCACATTCTTTGGCACCAAACAAGTTAGAGAACTAGGTCAATACAAATCATAGGAAAAAAAACCTACAGAGTATTACATTTGGAGAATATTACTATCCTGTATTATGAGGACACCAATCTGGACATGCTAGCTAGGGCTGTATCAGCTTTTCCATTATAAATCTTATTTTCAAGGGCTTATGACGTACTGTAAAAAATTCAATCGAGGCTGAAAAGCAGCACACTGAGTTTGTAACACAGAAAGTAGCTGATTCAAAAAAGAGATAAAAAGTCAAGAAGGAACAAACAAAAAAGAGAAAAAGGACACAGGTGTTTAAAGAGGACAGCTAGAGTGCTGCCCTGCTCTTCTGTTCTTCTATGAATCAAAGATAATTTTCTTTTTAAATTTGAGTTTTCACGAATTACTAACACTCATGTTGAAAGAGGCCTGCAGGGAGCCTGAAACCAAATGCATTTAGCTCCATGTGTCTTCCAGTTGGTAAAGTTGTGGTAGCACACAAGCAGAACTTTATTCCATATGCTGATCCATAGGTACAAAGCCCTCCCCCACCATAGGCTATATTCATAAAAATCCTTGAGGGACACACATTGAATCTTCACTGGTTTGGAAAAGGCAAACAAGATAGTCAACTTGATTTGGGGTAAGGGCTGCCCAAACAGCTGGTAAAGCAGTTTTTATAAGTGTGCTTGTGAGGTTGTTTCTGGGAGAGATTAGCATTTAAATCAGCATACTGAGTAAAGAAAATCCATCCTTAGGAGTGGAGGCAGGCAACACCCAATCTACTGAAAGCCCAGAGAGGACAAAACTGAAGGGGAAGGGTTAAGTCACCTTCTCTTCTTGAACTACATCCACTGTCTCCCACTTTGGGATATCAGAGTTCCAAGTTTATCATATCCCCTAACTTCCACCACTTTCAGATTGAGGGCTATCACCCATTCCTGTTTTCAGGAACCTATACTGATTACTCCCCTGGCTGTCTTGGTTCTCCACTTTGCAGATGACGTAGAGAGAGCCTTCCCAGCCTCCACAGAAGGGAGAGCCAGATTTCATAATAAATCCTGGGAGTCTTTGGATTCTGTTTCTCTAACTAATATAACAGGGTACAGGAGGTGCTCAGGAAACTCATATTCTCTAATGCAGAAAAGGTAAATTATGATTCAGCTGGTTATTTCCTAAAAGTAATACAACTGTCTATGTTTCTCTCTTTTATCCCGAAGAGCATATTTTGAGTCAGAAAACCAAGATTTCCATACATCTATGACTATTAATTCAGTTATAATTTCATTATAAAGTAGCCCAAGAAACACATTCCTTTTTCACCAGGATGGCACCTAACTCATACCTTCCAAAGATAGGAATCTTACATTAGTTCAGAAATGCCATCTTCCAAATGTTGGAAGTAGACTCTTGGATACACATTTTACCAAAGGCCACTATACATTATTTTGGGGTCTTTGGCCTGTTTTTTTTTTTTGGCCTTTTTTTTAACCAAAGGCCACCATACACTATTTTGGGGTCTTTGGTCTTTTTTTCAACTTGTATATGTTTGCAGTACAATTTTTACATTCCTTGTGGGAAGAACTTGATACATGTACATAGCACATCTCAGTTCTTTTTTCATCTCCTTCCCCTCCCCACCCTTCATCTGCCAACCCCCTTCCCATCTGAACAAATCTATTTCCCTATTTCCCATTATCTATATTTTATTTTGTTCTTTGTTTATATAGTGATTCTTATATAAAAGAAACCATGTGCTATTTATGCTTATATGTCTGATTTTATTTCATTTAATAATATACAGATTCCTCAGACTACTAAAACTAGAAATTCCATTAGGCCAAGCTAGTCCAATGCTAGGTATCTTCCCAAAAGAGTTAGACATAACATTAAGAGAGCTGGGGATTTAGCTCAAGTGGTATGGCATCTACCTTGGAAGCACAAGGGCCCAAGTTCAATCTCTGGTACCACAAAAAGTAAAAATCACATAATATTAGTGACATATGTATACTGTTGATAGCAGTATTCTTAATAGCTAAGGCTTGAGAGTGGGCCATATGTCTATCAACAAATGAGTGGATAAAGAAAACACAATGTATTTGTACACAACAGAATACTACTCTACCCCAGTTTTTAATTAATAAAATTTAAAGCAGGTCAAAGGCAAAAAGAAAACAACAATCAGCTTTTTGAGTCCAGACTTTCTCCTTGGGAGGGGACTCATGCATGGAAATCAAAATGGAAGGAGAAAGTGGAAAACCTGTCCGGAAACTGTGACTCTGATGGTAAGCTATCTATCTCACTGCTACTGAGATCACTTGGTTGCCTGGGATACTCTCAGGAACTGCAGACAACCTACTTGGATTTTCAATTTACTTGGACTTAAAAATGTCTGCCCCACCCTGCAAGATTTTAAACTACAAGAATTACTGAATAGGATTATTGGTTTTAAGACTTATTCAGATTTAAGGATGCCTGCCCTGCCCTTTGGGATTTTGACTACAGGGATTATTGTGAATAACTGCCCTGTTTTATGCAGTGGCATAAAATATTCCATTGGTGACATACTAAAATTATGGGTGTGAAGGCTTTGCACCAGGTAAGGGTACAGTGAGCTCAAGGCATTGGCACCCTTTCTACTTGTGTGGTATTTGGCCTTTTGCTGCCACTACTCAGAGTAGCAAAAGTTGAGCCCAGGCTCGACTTTTCTCCAAGGTTCCGATTTTGTTGTTTGTTGGTTGTTAATCTTTTTGCTGTGGGATTCAGGGGGAACTGGAGCTCGCCACGTGGGTTCTGGCTGCATCCTCATACCCTGTCTCCCACAGGATACCTCTGTGGAAGAGTTGGTGGAAACTACCCTGTGAGGTCAGCAAAGCCTGTCTTATTCTTGTTGCCATCACAAAAGTGAGTTTCTACATCCATCCAAAAGTCATGATCTAATCTCAAGTGGAAGTATTATAGGCAGAAAAGCCAGCTAGACATATGTAGGCAGATAGATAGGACTGGCCCTTAAAAGAAAACCAAAAAACCAACTTGGAGGTTACTGCTGCCGGGGAGAAAAGCTACCCCACCCATATAAGATAAATAGCTCATTGAAATTCCAAACAAGGAGCCATCAGATATTCTAAAGAGGGCTCCAACCTCCTGGG
>PVIC010037475.1:7500-18070 GCA_004025085.1 Thryonomys swinderianus | reverse complement strand
TTCCCAATTTAAAACTCTACTATAAAGCTGCCGTGATAAAAACTGCATGGTACTGGCAAAGTAACAGACCTGAGGACCAGTGGAATAGATTAGAAGACCCAGAAACAACTCCAGATACACTAAGCCACCTTATCTTTGACAAAGGAGCCAAACATCTCCAATGGAAGAAAGACAGCCTCTTTAACAAATGTTGCTGGAAGAGATTTTTTTTTATTTGATTCTGTAGTCCTATCAGTTTTGCTTACTTTGGAACAGTATTGTACATTTATAGATTTTATAGACACAGGAATATAATTTCAATCTTCTAAAAGTAGATACCCAGGTTCCCCATTACCATCTGGTATGGGTATTTTTACATCTCCAATGTGTGTTTGTGACTCCTTAATCAAGATGCAGCTGCTCATAGTTTCATAGGTTTGACTCTCACCTTCCAATCTATTCTCTTTGTCCATATCTGTGATAGCTCCATGCTGCTTTTGTTACTATGGCTTTGTGCTCTAATTTGATATCGGACAGTGACACCCCAGCCTTGCTCCTTTGGCTTAAGATTGCTCTGGCCCTGCAAGATCTTTGGCCTGCCCATATGATTTTTAACTGTCTTTCTCGTTCTGTGTAGAATATTACTAGAATTTTCATCTGGATTGCATTGAACTTTTAGATTGTTTTTGCTATTTTGGTTATTGTAGCACTAGTAATTCTACCAATTGATGAACATGGGAGGTTTTTCCATCTTATAATATTTTCTTCATTTTTCTTTCAGTGCTGTGTAATTTTGATTAGAGGGTCTTCAACATCTTTAGTTAGGTTGATTTCTAGATGCTTTTTAGAGCTGATATAAGGGGAATTTCTTCATAATTTCCTAGTTCACTACCAGTTTATAGAAAAGCGATTGACTTTTATGTTAATTTTGTAACCTGCTTATATTCCCTTAAATTTATCTAAATATTAAAAAAATTATCTAAATATTTATATTTTCCAATGACTTGTGGCTATCCATCCAAACTTCCAAATGTTGTCATTTTTAAGGGAGCGTTAAGAATATTTCTTTGAATTCCATGTAAATTAGCCATTCTAGAGATATAGTCTCTCAATAATTTTTAAATTAATTTCATTTTATTTTGCCTGGATATTTTTCATTATATCCAAAATTTATGGAATTTTTGTTCATTTTGTACTTTCAAGATGTCATTTCATTTTCTACTAGCCAACATTTTTTAGTCAGCCGTGATTTATATTATTTTGTCTTCCTGAATCAGATGCATTTTTCTTTGATTTGGGAAAGGATTTTCCCACTACCTTTCATTCATAAGGGTTTCCTATGATGTCACTAGATGTGGTATTCTTTATAACTCCTCTGCTAATATTTTTTTATCAATTTTTTTTTGAGACAGGGTCTCGCTTTGTAGTTCAGGCTGGCTCTGAGCTCACTATGTAGCCCAGGCAAGCCTCGAACTCAGCAATCCTCCTGCCTCTGCCTCCTGAGTGCTGGGATTACAGGCGTGAGCCACCACGCCCTGCTTTTTTATCAAATTTTGACAACGTTTGTAACATTACTTTATCCTTCTTGTTGTTTGTTTATTGGTTCTTAGTTGTTTATGTCTGTGTTTGGAGGATGTGTTTGTTTTCCATTATCTTTTTCTTTTTCCAAATTTCAATTGCATGTAGTTGAAAGACTTATTGTTTAGGATATTAATGATATAAAATTTCCATTTTCCCTCTGTCTGGATAATATATGGTTTATTAGGTCTTCAGGTTCGTTGAGTCTGTCTTCTACAACCTTCAAATGTGTTTATCCTATCCAATAAATTAGTGATATCACAGAATTGTTTGGTGGGCATGGGCCCTTTTTTTCCTCTCAAGTATAATAGTCTAATACTTTCTCCCTACTGCCTGAAAACAGTTGTTATATTTATTGTGCCTTGTTTTATCGTTTTCTACATTATAGGTAGCACCAGTTATTCTGAAAAAAGAAGTCACCTACAGTCTTATTTATGTTGTTTACAGGGTTCCTATATGATTAATATTTTGATTATGACTATTATTTTTGTCAGATATAGGTGAAAAGGTAAATAATAGTAATGAGATATATAGCAAGCATTTTGATTATTATGACTTGAGATCATGAAATGAAATAACATTGTATTATGTGAGAATGCATTGAGAAATATCTAATGGTGGACATTAGATAAATTTGATAAAGTTTGAAATTACCTGTCTCATTATGGTTCTTGATCTGTATACTCAATTTTCCACCTTTTCTCTTTTTTTCTTCATTCAAAGTCCAATTTTATGAATTTGTATAAACTTTTTGTTAAGTATCAGTAGATCATGCTAATTTAAATCTTCTGTCAACAAAAACCCACACCTTACAAAGCAACAGTTTTGACATTAATTTGTAGGCATATATTTTATTCATAAATGTTCTCCCATTGAAGTTATTAAGTTTTCATGGATTTGTTTTCACTTTTATTTCAACTATATTTAAATGTGGGGGAGTAAATTTATTGATAATAATGAAATCCTATCTTTCAAATGCATACAAATTGAAAGGTGAAACAATTTATAATTTCAACTTCAACAGATTTTTCTCAGTACATAGGGTTTGCATTTTAAACTATACATTCCATTGTTCACGCTTTACTGAAAGCAAAATATGATTCACCACATTAGTGTGACAGAGCATTAAACTGTAGCCTTGATTTCTGTTTCTGTCTCTATAACTTTTCAGGGCACACATTTAGGGGAGCCTTTCCATCTCTTCAGGCTTGATGATTACACTTGAGAAATTGCTTTACTTAATTAGAATGGTGTTCTTCACACTTCATTAATGTGTGCACAGATTTTCAAGGGAAATAACTTGTGAACATATGTGTTTAGTGTTTATTTCTTTTGTTTTAATATTATTCAATGTAGACAAATAAAAACCTTATGAGGTAATTTAAAGATGCTGTCCATATTTTGCTACTCCTTAAGGTGAGATGTAGATTCTAACTCTTCTTTCTGGGTTAGAGTCGGTGACTCATTTACTCTACAGAATGTGACATAAGTGACAATCTGGTTCTATAAAGTCAAAACATAAAAGCTTTCAGCATCCACCAGGCTAATTTGGAACACATTCTTTGTGAGACTAGAGCCAGATTGTAAGAAATATGACCTCTCTGAGACCATCTGCTGGGAGAAAAAATAACTATGACTCTCCATTGCTGTGGTTATGTGAGCAGAGTTACTGTGTCATGGATTGCATCAGAAACATCCCTCACATGGCTCCTATGTCCAGAGGTGGGGCTTTTAAGTGATTACATCAAGGGTACTATCCTCAGGGACAGAGGGGGCAGGGCCTGGATGGAGGAAGTAGGTCATAACCCGGAAGGGAATATTTGTGTTCCTTGCTCCTGCCTTTATTCCTAGCTCTTTGTTTTCTCTGTGATTCCCAGCTGTCAAAATGTGAGCAGCTGTCCCCTGTAAGGCCCTTCTGTCATTATGTTTCTGCCTTGAAATCAGCTAACCATGGACTGAAAGCTCTAAAATGCTAACGAGAACTATACCTTTTTTAGGTTGTTTCTGTCGAGTAATTCATCATAGCACCAAAAGTTGACTGATACACTCTAGTTGCCATTTTTGGTGGAGCCTCTTTTCAAAGATGGTTGCATAGTATTTCCCTTCAGAGCAGAGGACAAGTATGCTTATCAACCACTGCAATTGCTTAAAACTTCCTGTGTGTGGTGTTTCCTCTTGGAACACTATCTGCCATGTGTGCTGGCATCCACCTAGGTGTGTCCATCTCACACTGTGGGACTTGGAGGATCGAGAACCTGTGACAGATACATTAGTGCTAGTGCTGCTTTCTGGGTTATGAGTAATGTCATTTCTATGTGATTCAAGCGTTTCATGTGTTCCTGAACCAAGGAAACTATGACTTCCTGGTTTGTTCACTCATTGGTTGTATACAATTTTGGACCCTGTGTAGTTCTAGAAAGTGCTTCACTGAGGAGGCTTCTGGTGCTAAGATTAGTCTTTCAGAGATACCAGGAAAATGTCAGTTCCTCTGTACTAGCCCCTCTGGCCACTGTCTATGACAACGTGACTTCAGTCAGCACAGTAAGATCCAGAAAGTTGCAGAGCACTGCCTGTCAAGAGATACTGAAGTGGTCGTTGGTTTAAACCACGAGGTATTATGGCCTCTGATGACACAGAAAAGACAACTAGAACTGTGTGTTACAGAGTCTTTAACTGAACTTATTTAGTATTCAACAGTGTAAGATGCTAACTACACAGAGATCTAATGATAAAATTAAAACATGTTCAAGTTCTCTTTCTGAAATTTCTATTTTAATTTTTCCTTTCTATGGAAATTTCTGTTGTATTTTTTCTCCAATAAGAAAGGAAACAGTAAGGTGAATACTTCATAAATTATGAAGTCATAGAGTGGAGAAAAATAGGATGAGATACATAAACATGTCAGAAGACAAATAGAACATAAGTCCTTTTTTGACAGTTTCATTCAAAAATACTAGGAAATCCTTCCTTTTTTTCCAGGGCCCAGTGAATGTTAGGCAACCTGGCTCTCACCTGCATCTAAAGCATGATTTCTTGCTGTTCTATGGGACTATTCTTGGAAGCAAGTGGCACAATCATTGATCTGAGTAAGGAAGATATGTACCTCTCAACCTGAACTAATACAATTGTCCGACAACCAGAAAACTGGATCAGGCAGAGAATTAGTTTTCTTTCCTTCTTAACTTCCTTCCTTATTCCTTTTCCTCCCTCCCTCCCTTCCTTCCTTCTTTCTTTTCTTTTTTTCCCTCCTGTACCTGGGGCATCCCCTATCTCCCTTGGAAATCAGAACAACAGGTTTCTAGCCATTTGACTCTCAGACTTGATCAGTGACCTCTGTGCTTCTCAGGCCTTCAGAATGCCTCTGCTGGCCTCTCTACTTCTGCAGTCTGAGACTTTGACAGAGCCATAAGTGGCTTCCCTGGTGCTCCAGTGCAGACACCCTGCAAGGGACTATTCTGTCGTCATGATCATGGGAAACAACTTCTCCAATAAACCCTTCCCCTATTGATTACACCTCCCTAGAGAGCACTGACTAGTATAGGATTCTTAGGAAACAGTGAATTTTCAGTCTTACTTCATTTTTTAGATTAACCATTGCAGGTCACTACAGTACTGAGCTTGAGAATTTGCTAGGGAGTCAAAATAAAATAGGGTGAATTTGTTTAAAATGTTTTGATATCTAAATCTAATAAATTTAGTGTATTAGAATTCAATTAAAGAACTCAAATTTATCTTTATAAAACCATAATGGTTTCTTTATCACTGGCATCAGTTAAATAATCTATAATTGTTTTTATGTCTGGATATATGAAGCACTAGTCTAGGTGTCAGGAAATATAAAATAATGAATAATAATATAACATACATATTCAAGAACTTAACAGTTTAGCCATAAAAGAGTAAAATTTAAGTAATATAAAGCTATTGTTTAAAAATTGGTCTTCATATTCCTTTTAAAGACCAAAATATTGATGTATTTGATGACAATATATGTCAAATAATTGGAAAGAATAAAAATAAGTGTCATAATATTAGAGAAAATAAGAACAGAAGCTAAGGAGACTCTCTCAAAAATAAGATATGTTCTCTCACTAAAGAAGCATTTTACCCAGTGGGACAAAGTTAAAAGATGCTGTTTGTGTTCAGAAAGAATTGGGACCAAAATAAATATTTCTGACAAAGAAGTATAATTGAGACTTAAGTTTGTCAAAACCTAAGTGCAAGGAAGCAAGAGGTTATAAATTGAACACATGATCATGATTGTCTTAAAAAGAGTATAAGAAAGATTTGTGGACAACACTTGGGTATTTGGCTTATGGCTCCCTCCCCCTGAATAGCATAAGTATACCCAATAATAAGCAACAAGAGAATTTATTATAAATATGCAAGTTTACCTCACAGACCAAGTAGATCTTCTCTTCAGTGTTCTAAACTTTATGTCTCTAATCTAGCTAGCTGTGAAAAAAGTGGTAGATTTGTCTCCAATCTCAAGGGAAAATTTCTCAAAGAGAAAATTGTACAGTTTGATCTTGGATTAGGATCTGTCCCTGGGCTCATCCTTCCAGGGAAGTTCTCTGCAAGATGATGGTGGAGATAGATTGACTGTCCTGAATAATGGTCTTCAAACTTCATGAGTTGGTAGTGCGACTATATGAGACTATAGAACAGAGTGCAGAATCACACCACTCACACTGGGCTGTGAAACAGGCTCCCACCTTGGTGTAAACTGGTAAGGGGCCATCGGAGGCAGCAACCCCGGGGACACTCTCAGACTCTTTCAGGAGAAGAGAAATACTTCTGAGAAACAAGAATAAGAAAGGAAAGAAGTGAAAAAAACTCTACATACCATAGGATCAAACAGGAAAGGCAGGAGCAGATGTTGCTAAAAGGGTAAGGACCAGTTTTTATTTAATCCTTGCAGTAACTTTTATTCTTAAAATTCTAATAATCTTTGAAGTCTTAAAACAAATTCCAGCAGGTCACACTGAGGAGTGTAGTTATGTGGCACTGCAAGACTAATCTCCTAGAAAACTTTAAAACCAGTGTTTGAATCAAAACTGCATGAGCTGCATGAGTTCTGGATGGACCACGAGACCAAGAAATGAAAAGCTGAGGTGGCTGTTTCTGCTGTTAGCTGGATACGAGGTGGTGAGGACTCTTTGGTGCTTCTTTCTGTTCAGTAAGTCGAGGGTCTGTACTCAGTGACACTGTGATGTGAGATGATGACGATGATGATCTGATTAGCAGTGTCTCCAAAGATTACACCACATGTAGGTCATTGTTGGATTGCCCGCTTTGTACCAAACAAAACAAAAATCTATCTTGAAGGAAGTGTAGTCATGACCCTCAAATTACCTACTATACTTGCAAGGAGGCTTGACAGTGCTGCCACATAGCGAGATGGAATTTAGGTTGTTAATAGTTGACTTTGAGATAGAGACATTACCCTAAAGGATTCACAGGATTCCAGGATTCACAGGATTACAGGATTTCTTAGGGGAAAAAACATGAAGAGGAATGGAAAATCTGAGTGATGCAGTGTGAGAACATTTCAAGTAGCCACTGGCATCTCTTAGATGAAAAGGGACCACAAGCCAAGGGATGTGAAAACATTTAGGAGCTGCCAAAGACAGGGAAATAAATTCTTCCTCAGAACCTACAGTAGGCTCATGATCCTCAAAATATCTTGATATAAGTCTAATAGGACTTATATTAGGAACATGATCCTCAAAATACCTTCATATAAGTCTAAAATAGGACTCATTACTTCATAATGAAATTTATAAGTTTAAACATTATATTTCTGTTTTCTATAGTTACTAAACTTGTCACAATTTTTATACTGAGTAGAAAATTAATACATTTTGCAAACGTGAAAAACACACAACATCTGCCTTCAAAGAGTTTACATTTTGTCACAGAAAATAAGCTGATTGTAAATGGGATTCATGTCTGATGGAATATGACAAATGTCTAAAATGAGAAGTTCTAACATCTGCTCAACTCAGCTTGTCATCTTTTAACTTCAGACAAGGGGTACTATCAATGTTTTCATTTAGGGTGGTTCTAGGAAAAGGAAATGATCAAATCCAACACCAGTCTGCCTCATGCAAATAAATAAATATTAGTTTGTAAAAGTCATCCAAACAAACTATTAAACTGAAAATGCAATAATCTATTTTCTCCAAATACACAGAACAGTGCAATTTAAAATATATAGGAAGATCACAGAAAATGTTTCTGAAAATGCAGTCACTACATTGAATTCAGAAGGATGAGTAAAATCAAAGATGTGGGAGTAAGGCATTTCCAGAGTAACAATAGGAGGAAAGATAGAAAATAAAATGATTAAAAGATAGTCCTCTGTGACTATGTAAAAGAGAGAACTGGGATTGAGAAGAAACTGAATGCATACGGATTTTGGCCTGATCAGGGCCACAATAATCAAGTACTGCATTATTCAAAATCCAGTTAAAAAACAGTAAATCATTTTACATAAACTAATGAAGGATCATGTTTGTGTGTTAACAAGAGCAGATGGTCACATGGTGGTTCTGCGCAGATATAAACATGTAGGCTGCTATTGCCAGGCTGAAGATGATGGGAGCCTGCACCGGGTAAGTGGAAGAGGATTTGCACAGGATTCAGGACGCATCTGTGATTCCATATCAACCTGAGGAGACGTTAGTAGAGAAGAGAATGTTGTGAGACCACAGTGGTCAGTGAGAATGCCAATAGGATCTATGCATCAACAGTTAAAGACAAGAACCTTTACTGAGTGCTTACCAAGGACAGGCTTTGCTCTCACAGATGAGTTTGTGTGAAACTTCAAACACGACTGCTAATATTCTCAATAGTTTTGCATGTTGGGACAGTGAAAAACGGAGAGCTGAAGTAAATTCCCAAGGTCACATAGCTTTTTAAAAAAATTGAATTCTTTATTGGTACGATTTATATACATCTCACAATAACACATAACATTGGGGAATTTGTACCAACATATGACAGAAGTTAATTCTCATTTTTACCCATATCCCTACCCACCCACACCTCCCCACCCCCTATATATATGCTCTTTTATTTTCTTTCAGAATCATATTTATTCCTTCCCCTCATTACATTCCCACACCAAATTTCCTTTGGAAATTTCCCATTCAACAAAAACTGTCATACTTTCTAGAACTCATTTGCATCTGTAGGTGCTCATATCAAAGAGAAGATCTGGTATTTGCCTATCTGTGATCTATTGATTTCACTTATTAGTGTGTCCTCCAGGTGTATCCATTTGCATGTAAATGAATCAATCTTGTCATTCTTTATGGCAGAATAATACGCCATTTTATAGAAAAAACAAATCTTCTTTATCCAGTCTCTAGTTGACGGGCATTTGGGTTGTTTCCCAGACTGAGCTATCACGAACTGAGCTGCAATGAACAAGGGTGTACATCTCTCTTTCCAATGTGATTTTTAAAATTCCTTTGGGTATGTTTCTAGCAGGGGGAATAGCAGGGTCAAATGGGACTAGTTTTCTGAGGAATCTCCACACAGATCTCCACAATGGTTGCACAAGTCTGCAATCCCTCCAACAGTGGAGAAAGGTTCCTTTCTCCCCACAGCCTCACCAGCATTTATTGTTGGTTGATTTTGTAATAGCGGCCATTCTTTGTGGAGTGAGATGAAATCTCAGTGTTGTTTTCATCTGCATCTTTCGAATGACCAGTGATGTTGAACATTTCTTCATATGCTTCTTAGCTGCATAGCTTTTAAATGCAACCTCAACCTTTGAGCTCAAGTACCCTCTGCACTTGGCTTTACTTAGGAAAATTAACGGTCGCATGTGGCATTGAGGCAATTTTGGTGGGAGCTGTTTCAGTGAAGCGATACAGTTACAGAGCAGAAAGGGTGGGTGGAAGAGGAAGTTGCTGCCAATTGTCCTCTGCTCAGACCCAGTGCAGGCGTGGGAAGTGCTGTGAGGGGCTCCTTCTCACATCGGTTGTTTGGAGAAGCCAACTGATCAAATGATATCTCATGGCAAAGTGGGCGCTAAGTGTACCGGACCAAAGCTCACGTCTTTGGTGCTAGACTCAATCCAGGGAACAGCGAAGCTACCTGTTCTGTGGTGTGTATGTCACCCAAATCCCTTACTTCTCACTGGAGAGATCAAAAGCCTTAAGTCCCCAGTGTGAGATTACCTCAGTTTGCAGCGGAAAAGCCAGTGTTGCCTTCCGAAAGCCCATCACTGTCTGCAGTACAAATCTGAGCAAGGCTGCAGTACTAGGGGTGTTCCCTCTCTGCAGGCTGTGGTCTGCTCTGGAAAGGAGAATCTTTCCCTGCGTTTGAAAATTTGACTTTTCAGGTTGGCATTCAATGACTGTGGGTCCCAAGTGACTGCTGGAGATGTTAGAGATACAGAAAATACATAAATACTTGCAGGGAGTTTTGTGAAAGGACTGGGCCTGTAGACATTGAATACACATGGAGTTTTGAAGTGCATAAAACTTACAGTAGCAACTAAAAAGTTATTTTGGTTTTTTGAATCCAGCTGTCCTTGTTTTGTAATATTTTTATTAGTACGTGTTTGCAGTACATAATGATGGCATTCATCACGGACAGTTGGGACATACACAAGGCACGTCTTCATCACTTCTCATTCCCTTCCTCTCCCCCTCCATCTCTCCATCTCCTTTCTTTTAACAAAAGATCTATCTCCCTTTCAGTTTCAATATGTGACATTAATCTTCCAACAATAATGGTCTCTGTATAGTACAGTTTGCAAAAACATTTGCCTCTACACACAAGTGAGAAAAAATTAGCTGTATTTCACATTGTATACTTGCTACGCCAGTAGACCAAGATCAATATGAAACAGTACTCAAAATTAACCTATATGATTTCTGTAACATTAATTCTAAATATTAATGTGTGAAACTTAAATAGCTTCCATTTCAAAACAAATTAGAAGTAATACTTCTTTTGAAATCCAGAAAATAATTTTGAACTGTGTAAAATATTT
>PVIC010037475.1:0-2500 GCA_004025085.1 Thryonomys swinderianus | reverse complement strand
GAGGATTGCTGAGTTTGCGGCGGCTTGCCTGGGCACCATAGTGAGCTCAGGGCCAGCCTGAACTACAAAGTGAGACCCTGTCTCACAAAAAAAAAAAAAAAAAAAATTGATAGTTAACATTCTAGGTCAAACCAGAGTTGAGATGATAAAACATTTTATGTCTCAAAACAATAGACAACTTCACTGTTTAAATGTGTTTATTTTTTATCACTTCTTCATGTACACAGACTTGATTTCTTACCTGATTTTCTTTGGTGAAATAATACAGCATAAGTAGACTTCTTCATCCTGGTCATTGGGTCACTTCCTACCTGAGCACCCAATTAAATGGACATTAGGTGCTTTTCTCAGTCCACAGTGGGAAAACAGTTGGCTGGTTCCACTGTTCACTTCTCATAGAACAAAACTGGCCAGACGAAAAGAACGTAAGTTTGTATTAACCAGAACCTTCAACAGGGCCTGAGACTGAGCTGATAAAGAAATCATCTTAGTCTCCCAGTCAGCAGAGTCATTATTCAAGTTTTTGAGGCTCACAGATAAAAGGAGCTGGTTCGTCCTGCAGGTTTCTGGCTTTCTTACTGATTATCATAATATTTCATTTCCACAAGTCATTCTGGGTACTGAATTTTCTTAAGAATTATATTTGGTAAATCAGGATTATGTGATTAAGATATGACAAACCTCAACTGGAGTTAATTTCGAGAAGACACGATCCCATAGCCCCTGATTCAGCATTTCATTCCTGAGAGTTTCAGAAGACTGTCAGCCTACAGGCACTTTTCCCAGACAATTTTCGCTCTATTTTTAGATTTTTATTATGATAATATATGTGACACATCGGAGAATGAGAAGCAAAATAGTGGTCTGTAAAACTGTAATGTTAATATTCATAAAGGTAAGTTTATGAAATCCCAGGTTTAGCTAATTTTGTTTGAGAGTATGAAAGATGATACATAGGCACAACTGGCCCATGTCTGTTCACTCATGTCACACCTTAAACATTGTTCTATTAGAAGAAACCATGCATTTGTCTAAATACTTTTACACATAGTTCTGAAAACAAAGCTGATTATCTTACTCTTGAAACTGCGCTGTTGTCAGGATGCTAAAAAACAAATTTTATGGCAATTTTCTCTTTAATTGAATATGAAGGATAACCAATTTTGTAGAAACTAAGCAACATGCAGAGAAAAGGAGAGTCTTTTATTTATAAACTGTTATAAACTATTCAAAATAAGCACAAGTAGTAAATATGCAGACCCTGAGCGAATCTTTTTTTTCCCTCAGCAGATATGTTTAAAGTCAGTGAATGTGAGCTCTGTAGAAATATAAACATAAGTATCAATCATCCAAAGTTAAAAAACATATTCATTTGCAATCGAGTCTTTGATTAAGTTTGCATTCTGGAGTGAAGATACTGTTTTATTTAAATGAAGCGAGTGTTTTCTGTTTAAGGTTTTGAAAGCTGAGATGGAAGGAGAACTATGTATAGGTGAAGACTTAATTTCAATCACTATATTTAAATTAACCTACAGTATTTTGAAATAAAAACCCCTATTTTTATGTCTTGTTTATAATTGCATCAAGAAGATTACATGATAGATGGCATTTATGCCACAAAATCTTTTGCTCCTTGCTTGACTTGGTGTTCTGACCTTGGCTCTGAACTTGGGGGTTCTCGTGAAGTGATGGGGAGGTCGCGAAGATCACTGCCCTGTCTGGGCTTTATGTTAACAGGTCAATGAGAAGATGAAGGGGAGCACTTCTGAGAGAGAGAGTTTAATAATTTTATCACACTACTAAGAATCAGACTTCTTAAAGTTACTGTTTGCAGAACAACATTATGATCTTTTTCAAATTTAGACTGAAGATTTCTTGCTAGTCCCTGGTTTCCTTTTGCTGTTCCATGTTACATTAATTTTCCTTAAATTCATTATCTTTGAGTCCATTTATAAGGTTTATTTAAACTGCATTTATTGACTGATACATACAGAATATTTTTTATTAATAACGTATTTCTCCCCAGAAAAACTATGTGAACTTTTAATGGTGTTTGTATGTTGATGTTATTTTTCTGTACCTAATCATGTAGCATTTTAGATATAAAGACATTTAAAGATATACAAGGAGTAATTTCATAATAATATATTTCAATCAAAGACATATTAATATTAAAGCTTCATGTAGGCATTGAAAAAGGTTCCGATAAACTTCAAAAGAGAAAATTATTATGCTTTTCTGGCGTGTATCATGCATATATAAAACATCAAAACATTTCATTTTTTAACCGTTCTGGAAATAGGTTAGTTTTCTGTAAGCCATGGAGAGTCTAGATGACACTAAACACTTGCTAACTTTTTCTATTACTCTGCATGTGAAAATGTGTGATTACTTACAGGAGTGCGATTAAGACTAGTGAAAGGTTTGTGAACATTAGGATTAATGACTGGAAAGCTATTTCTTATAGCCTCAGAAACAACTCTCAACTATTTGGAAGAAA
>PVIC010037474.1:0-18082 GCA_004025085.1 Thryonomys swinderianus | reverse complement strand
AAAGGGCTATTATCGACAATATATAAAGAACTCAAACAGATCAGCCTCCCCAAGTTTAAAGACCCAATTCAAAAATGGGCAACTGAAATGAACAGACACTTCTCAGAGGCAGAAATCAAAGCAGCCAGGAAACATATGAAGAAATTACCAAGTTTAGTAATGTTGCTGGATACAAGGTCAATGCTCAAAAAGCAGCAGCCTTTGTATACACAAACAATAGACTCACTGAAAGAGAAATAGGGGAGTCAATCCCTTTCACAACAGCATCCAGAAAAGTGAAATATCTAGGAATAAATCTAACAAAGGAGGTGAAAGACCTCTACTCTGAAACTATAGGACTCTGAAAAATGAGGTAGAAAAGGATATCAGAAAGTGAAAAGACTTCCCTTGTTCCTGGGTAGGGAGAACCAACATCGTCAAATGGGTATACTCCCACAACTACTATACAGATTCAGTGCAATTCCAATTGAAATTCCAACACTATGCTTCACAGAGCTAGAGAAAATTATACAAAAATTCATCTGGAACCACAAGAAACATAGAATAGCAAAAGCAATTCGAAGCAACCATGACATGACAAGGGGGTATTACAATCCCCAATTTAAAACTCTACTATAAAGCTACTGTGATTAAAACTGCATGGTACTGACAAAGTAACAGATTCAAGGACCAGTGGAATAGATTAGAAGATCCAGAAACAAGTCCGGATACACTAAGCCACCTTATCTTTGACAAAGGAGCCAAACATCCTCAATGGAGGAAAGACAGCCTCTTTAACAAATGGTGCTGGGAAAACTGGGCTTTAACCTACCAAAAACTACAGCTAGACCTATCTATTTCACCATACACAAAACTAAATTCACAATGGATATGAGACTTAAACATTAAAACAGAAACAATAAGCCTGCTGGAAAACAGGGTAGGTAAAACTCTTGGAGACATTGGCTTAGGCAGAGACTTTATGAATAAACCTCTGTAGCACAAGAGCTAGCAGGAAGAATCAACAAATGAGATCTCGTCCTACTGAAAAGCTTCTGCACAGCAAAAGAAGATACGGGCACCACTAAAAGACAACCAACAACATGGGAAAAAAATCTTTACTAGCTGCGTATCAGACAAAGGGTTATTATCTACAATGTATAAAGAAAAACAGATCAGCCTCCCCATTTTTTAAAGACCCAATTCAAAAATGGTCATCTGAAATGAACAGACACTTCTCAGAGGCAGAAGTCAAAGCATCTAAGAAGCATATGAAGAAATGTTCCACATCACTGGTCATTCGAGAAATGCAAATGAAAACAACACAGATTTCATCTCACTCCACAGAGAATGGCTGCTATTACAAAATCAACCAACAATTAATGCTGGTGAGGCTGTGGGGAGAGGGGAACCCTTCTCCACTGTTGGTGGGATTGCAGACTTGTGCAACCATTATGGAGATTTGTGTGGAGATTTCTCAGAAAACTAGGACTAGGGATCCCATTTGACCCTCCCATGCCCCTGGTATGAATATACCCAAAGGAACTAAAAAAAATCACTTTGGAAAGACAGGTGTACACCCTTGTTCATATCAGCTCATTTTGTGATAGCCCTATCTTGGAAACAACCCAAATGCTCATCAACTGGAGACTGGATAAAGATGTGGGTTTTGCTGGGCGTGGTGGTGCATGCCTGTAATCCCAGCACTCGGGAGGCAGAGGCAGGAGGATTGCTGAGTTCGAGGCTTGCCTGGGCTACATAGTGAGCTTAGGGCCAGCCTGAACTACAAAGCAAGACCCTGTCTCAAAAAAAAAAAAAAAATAGATGTGGTTTTTTTTTTTATAAAATGGAGTATTACTCTGCCATAAAGAATGACAAGTTACATTCATTTATGTGTAAATGGATATATCTGGAGGACACTAATAAGTGAAATAAATAGATCTCAGATAGGCAAATAGCAGACCTTTTCTTTGATATGAGCACCTGTAGATGTAAATGAGTTCTAGAATATATGATAATTTTTGTAAAATAAGGAAATATCCAAAGGGAATTTGGTGTGGCAACATAATGAGGGGAAGGAATAAATATGATTCTGAAAGAAAATGAAAGAGCATGCATATAGGGGGTGAGGGTGTGTGGGTGGGTACAAATGTGGGTTAAAAACTAGAATTAACTTGTGTCATGTACTGGTACAAATTCCCCAATGTTGTGTGTGATTGTGAGCTGTGTATAAGATGTACCAATAAAGAATTCAATTTAAAAAGAAAAACTGGATCTGTTTTATGCACCGCAAAAGGGACTTTTGTTCTAGGCTTGAAAATTATTCCTGTACTTTGTAATTAATTTCACATCAGCACCCCAGAGATATGCAGGGGCAAAAAATAATTTGGAAAGGACTAAGAGAAGACTACCAAGACCAGCTGCATTTTTGGACACGGAGGCCTATGGCTGCTGGGGTATAAAATGTGCCGTGAATAGTGGTGAATGGGGCTCACTTCTGCTAAAGCTTCAGGTAGAAACATTTTTTTTTAATAATGAAGAAGATGATTTTTTATAAAGATTACTTTAATTCCTTATATCTGTGAATCAGAATTTTATTTCAAGCCTTTCATTTGTTTGGGGGTCAAGCTAATATTTTAAAACTTGCTGAAAGAAAGGGGAATGGGTACTTAACATCTTAGCAATTTCTCAGGCTTTTGTACCTATAGTTGATTTGTTACCACCCTGAAAAAGTAGAAACATGAGTATAAGTTTGTTATAAACACACAGTAAAAACCATAGGGTTTTACATAGGTCACAGTTGGTCCAAGTGGCTCATGAGTAAAAGCCTCTTTGTCCTTTCACTTCTCCTATTCAGTCCTTGAAGCTCTTTAGGCCCAGTTTAGAGAGAAAAAAGTACCATTCGAGAATATAATGATAGTTCATGATTCTTAGATGCAAAGGCAGTATCTGTGCTTCTGACACCAAACTAAAAACAGAATCATGTGGTCTGAGAGCAGTATTCAAAACTTACCTGAAGTGATTTTTGTCTCTGTGTATGACTGAGACAAATTATATGCCAAATGTATGAGCCAGTCTTTTGTTTCATGGAGAAGCAAGATGTCTTTTCTACATGAGCTGATGTTTTATTACCTCAAGCCCTTGCACTGTAAACTAATGTTATAATTAATTACTGTTAAATTCAAGTCAAAATTCTATACAAGTGCTAAGAAATGGCATCCATATTAATATCAAAGAGTTCATCAACATTTGTGTTATTAGAGTAAATACCAAGAAAATTAACTGTGATTGAGCCATTATTTTAAAGGGTCTCAATTTTGACATTTTTTTTTTGTTTTTACATTTCAGTGTCTTGTGAGAATTGGGTAATCTGAACGTTCAGAGAGAGAGTCTTGTTCTATATATCTCATTATATTCTTATATATTAAATACATTAAATTATATTCTATTTCATTATACATTAATTCTTATATTTATTATTATAATCAGTACCACTATATTATTATATATTAATATAATTAATTATATAATTAATTATAATTATCATTACATAATTATTATTTTAATTCTTATTCTTATATTTCATTATAAATTAATTCTTATATTTCATTATAAGCTAAAAATTTGGAAATGATCTAAACTAAATGTTTTAAGAATAACTGAGATTTACAAGAGCTTTAGGTCTCTGTATTAGTCAGGGTCCCCCAGAAAGATGACATCAATAGGTGTCAGTCTAGGTGTCTGTGTCAGTGTAGATGTAAAGACAAATCGATAGACGAGGAGCTTGGCTCATGTGGTCCCCGGGACTCACCACGTGGTCTCTGCAACCTGTCCATTCACCTGGAAACGGATTCCCCTGCTCCGTGTGCAAGCTCAAAACACCCCCAACACACTCAGAAACAGTGTTTGCTCAACCACTGAGGCATCCCATAATCCAGTTAAACTGACATCTAAAATTAGTCATTACAGTCACTTAAATTGAACTATGTATATTTCAATTCTTTTAGACAGGATCTCACTTTGTAATTTAGGCTGACCCTGAGATCACTATGTAGCCCAGGCAAGCCCCGAACTCACAGCATTCCTCCTGCCTCTGCCTCCCTAGTGCTGGGATTACAGGCATGAGCCATCAGGCCTGGCATTATGGAATGTGGTACTGATTGCTGGTGGTTGTGAGTCACCATGCCTGGCATTGTGTTATGTGGTTCTGAGAATCAAACTCAGGACTTTGTGCTTGCAAGGCAGACACCAGAATCCCTGGCCCTTAGATTGAAATATTAATGGACTAAAAAATTATTAAATGGAATTGGTTCATCTAAATGAGTTCCCAGGAGATTGCCTGGGGCAGAGGTAAGGAGCCAATGAGGGGATTTAAAACACACTATGATTTCTGTAGTAGCTGCTGCAACAAGTTCCTTTGTGTTAACCTGGGATCAGACTATGGAATGTAGCCTTTCCAGGCCAGAATAGCTCAAGCCATGATGCCTTTGCACAGCTGAAGAGGTACCTGGAGGAATTAAGAGTTCATCTGAGCAGCAGAAGCCTTGCCTAGCACATGGGAGGCTCTGCATTTGTAAACGTACATAAGGAAACTATGTATCAGTATTTCTCTAGCATTATGAGAACCCTTTGTTAGCACCCGTCACTCAGGTTTGAGTTTAGTGTTGATGGTATGTGACAAAGAACATCAGTATCTGTGTGAACTCAGGCCCCCGCATCACGAGGGCAGCTCACATAGCTCCAAACTCCTGGGCTCTCTCTTTACCTTCTCACCATGAAACACACCACTAGGAAAACATCAGCCTTCAATGGCAAGGAAAAGCGACGGTGGGAGAAAGGCTGTCTTCTGCCCTCTGAAGGGTTGATAATCTGAATTTATAAAATAAACTGACTGTAGGCAGATTACTAGAAGAAAAGATATACAGATTTATCACCCTGAAAGAAAATCTAGGAGATATTCTAAATTTAATTCTAAAGGCCAGAGCTTGGAAGGGGAAGAGATAAGGGGAATTAATCAGTGAACATCTAACCAACAAAATGTTGATCCACAAACTTGAATAAATGCCTCCCTTAACCTAAACCTCTTTGAGCTGACCCCCTATATATATGTCTACATTTCTGGGCTCCTAACTCCCACCAACCCAGACATTGGGGATCCCTGTTCTTAGGGTTTTCTCCTTATCCCAAAATGTCGCCACATCACAATTACCCAACTGCTCTTAGCTATACTTAGTTCAGGGTAAACTTTTATGTTTTCTGGCCCCCAATTTTATTATGAAAATTTTGCTCCTGGCTCTTAATTCTGGCAGACACATTCCCATCGCTCCCTGGCCTTGCTGCTGGTAGCTAAGGCCTCCATCTCATGATCTGACCTCTCCTGGTTGGCATCTTCTTTTGGAAGATTGATTTTCAGGCAAATAATGTGAACTGTGAGCAGGCCTTCTACTGTTTGCTCTGTCCTGTGTACCCTCATTCGGAAGCAATCAGCATTCCAAAGCTGAGTTTTTCGGGGTGGCATCCCCTTAACTCCTTCTGATGAAATAAAAAACAGTAGGGTTGGGCTCCCTTCTTTATTGTTTTATGTCTCATTATCCTATAGAAAGCTTCTATGGCTAACTACAGTGGCACCAAGTATGTCATGGACAGTCCTTCTTTCATCTGTGTTGTTCTATATTTTATGTAACACATGATAGTATAAGATGCATCTTAATCATCATTTCAAGAGTGCCCTGTGTATACATGACTCCTCACGTACGGCTTCAATCCACTGAATCAACAATATTTACAAAGAAAAATTGTGCCTGTAGAGAACAGGTACAATATTCGGTCTTGTCACCCTTTGTTAAGCAACAATATAACAGCTATTTACCCAACATTTTCTTGTGGTGAGCACTCATGAGGTACGCAGGAGCATGTGTATAAGTGAACACAAGTGAGCCGTTCTGCACAAGTGACTCAGCCACACAGGTGTGGATCTTAGGAGGGCCCTGACACCACCCCTCAGGGAGCCAAGGACCAATCTGTTGAAAGTAATTGTCTTTCATGTTCGGGGGAAATTTCAGATGCAGAATCTTTGGATGCAGCGGGGTGCATGTAAATATACGTACATGAAATGAGCATTTGTCAGGGTAGATGCACATTTTGAACATGGGACTTCAGAACCTTAGCTCATGCCACTCGATACACAAAAGGATATTTAAGTGTAATTCAGCAGGAATCAGTGAGCAAATGTCTGCATCACGCTGTCAGCACAACAAGAATCATGCACAATACAAGAAGATGGAAAACAAACTGGCAGGGTTTTCTCACCAGAATTGTTACCTGAAATGTTCAAGTCTAATGTATTTTTCCATTTTACTATCTTGGCTCACTTACTAGAAAAATCCTATGACACTGTTGTCTTTAACTTGGGGTATTTCTTTGACTACTGGTTAATCTGGACAGTTTTCTAACAGCTATTCATTTGTTTGCCCTTGTGGTAGCTATTGAGTCCTTTTCCCTTGTACAATTTGGGATATTTGGGTTTTTCTCTATAATGTGTCATGAAAAAGCATGAATAATTTGTTCATCCATGAATGATCTTCAACCATATAACCCACAAATAAAATTTCAAGACAGCCATTTCCCACGTTTTTTATCTATTTTAAAATTTTACTCAAGTAATTCATACTTTCCATCTTAAAAATGGAAGAAAGAGTTTTGGGTACTTGTTGCACCTATGTCTATGGTTTTTAAAACACTTAAAATATAAAAAGCAGTGGGAAATATTCATAATTTAATGGAGACGAGGAACTTTCTAAATTCAGGTTATACACTGTTATTATATCAATACCCAGTGATTTCCAGTTATACTTACTATTATGTTTGATTCTTAAATTATAAAGGAAGATTAAACTGAACATCCTTTCAACCTTTTTAATTACATGGTTCTATTCAAGTTTTGAGTATCTCATATATCAAAAAAAGAATAAATTTAACAGTAGTTTTTGGGGCCGTCAATTTGACAGAATCTTTCATTTTTAAATGAATACAATTATCTTTAGCTATGAAGTGTGATAATTCATTCAAAATGTTCCTTGAAATTAAAGGCATTTTAAGACAGTTGTGGACAGTTCATTGGTTACAAGTGGGATGTTGATCTGAGGAGGAACATAATTTAATCATGATTGTTTGAATTATTATGCATAGATTTTATTCTTCTTTGAAAAGAGCTATAAAGTGCTTTCACTGTTTAAGAAAGTTCTGCAGGAGATATGAAAAGCACATTTTCATGACAAGAGAAAAATTTGATGTTAAAGATGGTGCCTGACAATTTGGAAATAAAGTATGTTAAAATTCATATCCCCTACCCCAAATACTATTTCTAGATTTTAGAAAACTATCATCCAAAGAAGTGAAGTGTATTCCTGACCATAATATTAGTTGCTTGAAGATTTCAGGTAAATTAAGTAAATAAATATTTTGCCTTGTATATTCACATATAAGTAAAATTGGAAAATGTCAGTTTATTTTTCCTGGACTGTAATCATTCGTAAAATTGCTTTTTTCTGCATGTTTATATTTTTATATGTGAATGTTGAATTAAATATCTGCTACTTGTAGTTAAAATAATCCAGGCTTCATAAACTAGAAACAGAATTCACCATCTCATGGATTTCATTCAGATTCTCATTCAGTGGCACCAGGAATTAGTCTTTCTTTTTTTTAACTCCTCATCTCTATTTCACCATGTGTTGCCTCATCCTGAGACAAGTGAGTTAGCCAGACAATTCTGTGTATGGCTCTAACCTGCACAAAAACTCAGGCTGGGACTTTTGGGAAAGAGAGCGCTTATTTGAACCCCATGCCAGGATACAGAGTAGTTGCTGTGGCTAAAGGGATGCTGTACTTTGATTGGCTAAACCTACACCTTTATGCATTTTTAAAGCCAATCAGTGGTGTCTTGAGAGAAAAGTGGGTTTCCCCAAAGATGAAGAGGGTTGTGATGAGATGAGAAAAGGTAACAGGCAAAAGCAGCAGTTGTTCTTGATAACCCCCAGGCACCATGAGTTTTGTTTCCTGTCCTATAAATTGATCAGGAATGTCCTGTAGAGACACTGTCCAAGGAGCCCAAGCTACTTGTGCGCTGGTCAGATCCATGCAATTGGCTTTTCTGAAAATTTTAGCATATTATTCCAGATGAATTCAAGGGTGTTTCACTCTTAATAGGACCGAAGACCTAGGTCATGAATAGTCTTCTAAAGCAGATCTTACAGATTGCTGAGCCTCAGGTTTCTCTGGATTAGAAGAATTGACACAGTTTTCCACAACTCTAAGTCCTTTTCCAGCCACGACCCTGCACCCTGTGCTGAAGGTAAACCAGGAAGAGAACACTGTTGAAAGACAGTGCTATAGAGAGCTGGGAGATGTGTTAGCTGCATACAAATTGTCTGATAAAATGTCTGGATTGGCCTCCAAGTTGCAGAGACTGAAATCTCAGTGTTAAAAGACTGGCCCTTTGCACATCTGTAGGACATGAGGCGGTGCAGCCCTCCCTCCCTTGTTGGGGGAAGATAACTACCTGATGTCCTCCACAGTAGGAACCAGTGGTCACCTTCTTCCGAGTCACTGTTTCTGATATTCCCTTTTGGTCAATGATGGCCTCTGTTTTTAAACAGAGGGTGTTTTTTGCCTCAGATGTTACCCATTCTGGAGAATGGCCTCAAGTCCTCTGGCGACTGAACAATCTATCCAGACTCACCTCCACCTGACTCTCATATAAATTGTCTCCATCTGATGCTTAGGGTTTGTTGACGCCTCACTTGATTCTCAGAGTGAAGCCTTCTGGGTGGAGAGGAACCCACTGAACTTTGATACAGTACAGATTAGAGCAGGTGCCCACATGTAGTAGCGTGTGAGCTTTTGTCAATGAAATGCATCTCAGGACACATTAGCCTTTCTTTATGGGCCATATCATTACTTTGAATTGCCACACAGACATCCAGTTATTGTGCAGTTTTCCCTGAATTTGGAACTATATCCATTTTTTTCCTGTGCCATGAAACTTTCACTGAAGGGTAAATATTTCTCTTTCCATAATGAGACCCACAGATTCCTGGGATCTAAATGATACAGAAGAAAATCAATCATTCCAATTTAGTCCTAACAAGAAGCACCTTTATTCCCTATTGATTTTCATCTTTACCATCAGCTGCACACAGAGAAGAGAGATTGGAGGCTAACATGGGTCCTAACACTACAGTTTCATGAGTTTCTAGAAAAATGTGTCTTGTACCACTTTAAAAACAAAACAGGCAAAATACAATGTAATAAGCCACACATTCAAGTGGTTTTCAGCCTGACCCTGGTTCCTTTTCAGTCACACACCTCACCTCACATTTGTCCAGTAGGGGACTTCTCCTTGTCCCTGTGACATAAAAGTTCTGTGCTTATATCTCAGGGTAAAATGCTTCTGGAAGGAAGAAACTGTGTTTTTAGTTTACACTTGCATAATGAGTTAGTTTTCACTGGACAGAATATCTCAAGCGTTTTTTTTGTTTGTTTGTTTTTTTACATCCCAAGTAGCATCACTGTCTCAAATTTGATGGTCTATAACATAGAAAGTGAGTGCAGGAAAATGAGATAGAAACCCCCCAATTCAGACAGCACCCGGGATCAAGGCTTTCTTTCATATGAGCTCAAGTATATTTTTAGTTTATATATTGTGCTTCTTTATCTGCCTTTTTTTGACTGTCTTCCCTAGAAGAATAAAAACAGAGATCTTTGCTTTAATTTCTAATTGTGTATTGAGTATAGTAGTCGCTCAATGAAACTTTATTGAATGAACACAACTTAGAATCCTCAGGCTACAACTACTGTTCAAAATTGTCCGTTGTTTGGTATCAGGATTCAACATGACACAAGCCTTCCACCTACATTACCCACTTACTATCTACTACCATTTGCCATTATTTTCTGAAAAAGGCTCCAGAACGGGCATCTTGGTGAAGCTCTGACCCCTTTCTAGATTCCTCTTTCTGTGGATTTCTGCTCTGAGTGAGCCAAATGTGGGTTTGGGAGGTTTGGAGGGGAGAAACGAGAAGGAAGCTATTCTACAGCTCATGCTATTCCATGCTGTCTACTCATCCCGTTTTGGGCTGGCGTGCTAAGAACCCTGAGACTGCAAAGTCTTCATCCCTCTCTGATCCGGCTCTGGCCTAGTGGATGCCCAGGCTAGTTATGTGTGTTTAGCTCGAAGAAAGTACCGCAGCTTTGGCGAGCACCCAAACCGAGGCAACAGGTGATGTTAACTAACACAGGCTTGGTTTCCCCACTAAGTCCCAGATCTTGCTTGGGGTTCTAGCTTGTTCTTGGTCTCCCCCATTTTCTGTTAGTCTTCCCTTTGTCTTGCCAGCTCTGTGGACTTGAACTATCAGCCTTAGTGTTAGAGGCAGTGGAAAGAAGCTTATAGAAATTGCTTAATAGTTCCCCCTCTCTCTTTTTCCATCTCTCTGTCCCTCCGCCTCCCTTGAGCACTTGATTGTCGCCACCTCAGCATCAGTGGCAGCAGCACCTCACCACCTGTTTTCTCTGCTTGAACTTGGTTCCTTCACCTGCCGAGCCCCAGAAGTTAAGTTAGGCCCCTTCATCTTTAGTTTTGTCATCATCATTTTTATCTCTTTCAGAAGATTAGAAGCCGTGGCTGCTGAATTTCTAAATCTGTTATCTCTCCATATATCGTACAGCATTCTGAACTGCATATTCTTTTCTCAAAATATTTATAAAATAGAACATTTCTGCAACAAATTACATTAGCACGATTGTACTGGCTGCTGCCAAAGCGTTTTACATATTGGAACACACGTGTACACACGCACACACACACACAGAGACACACACAAGTTGACGAAAACAAAACACAAACAGCAGAATGTTTTTCCTTACTGAGGGCCATCTAGGAACTTTTCCAATGTGAGCTTTGAGAATTGGATGAATTTTGATTGAAGCACCAATTTTCACGTCAGCTTGGGCTCTTAAAACTGAAAGTCTACTTGATAAACTCTCCCTTGACTCTATAAAATAAACAAGGACCCAATCAAATGAACATACTGTTTGACCTTGTACTGTACCTTCTAATTTGAGAGTCTTCTATTTGATTTTTAAAATGTATTTTTATCTGAATCATCACTTTAAACAAGTTTTGGAAAATGATTAAATTGTATAATTGATAACTTGATATCCATTAGAACATGTGAGGTACTTGTTTTGCTTGGTGCCTGACGAATACCTGCTTTCCTGCCTGCTCTCCAGCCCCATGTCGTAGTGATCTATTACTAGTCACAAAAGCAGCTCTTCAGGGGGAAAAATTGATATAATGTATTTACAAAACTTGCCGAGAACAGTCAGTTTTAAAAAATATTACTCATTAGTATTTCATATTAATTATTGTTTCCTATACTACTTTGCTACAGCTGGTAAAAGGGCATTCGCTTAATCTTTACCAAATGAAGTTTGACTCCCAAAGGTCTTAATCCTTTGAAATCAAGTGACAAGCTTCCACTGCGAGTGATACACGGCAGGTGGCCAGCAGAGGGCGCAAGGTGCTCTTTCAAAAGTATCTTTATTTTCCGTTTTAACAGAACCGAAATAAGGAGCTAATCTTTGGGAGATAGGATTGTTATAGGCCAGCTTCACCTAGAATCAAAGATTTCCACTTGCAACTGTGCGATAAAATAAAAACGATATTTATTCTTTTTTCCCAATTTTACTAATCAACGTCTCCTCTGTATAGAAATTATTGAAAAAAATTCAGTATTCATTGCCCCTTTAGCAAACTCATCAGTCTACAGCTTGCAGATAACTGGCTCACGCAGTTGTGTTTTCTTTTATTCAAAATGCAGATACTTAGGAAAGATGTATAAGCTATTAAGTGCAGTCAAAAATGACTCATATTTAGGGGAGGGAAAAGGAAAATTAAGAAAAATAATAAAGACGTAGAAATTAGAGAGATGTTAATATATCCTGTGGGAGGCAGTTCGAAGCCACATGCAAATGATGCTAGCAAGCCCTTTAGTTGCTGGGCTTCTCCTTGGCGATAATTCATTAGCAGCTGCTGTTACATAAGTCTGTTCCCTCCTGGACATGGCTTCCTTTG
Organism: Thryonomys swinderianus; assembly: GCA_004025085.1. Classification (NCBI taxonomy): domain Eukaryota; kingdom Metazoa; phylum Chordata; class Mammalia; order Rodentia; family Thryonomyidae; genus Thryonomys; species Thryonomys swinderianus. The sequence goes on along the minus strand of PVIC010037474.1, from coordinate 5,970 downwards.
GAAGCCACGTGTGAGATTTCAAATTTTCAGAACACATTTATTCTTTCCCCTTTTAAGCGATTGCCTGACAATTTATCCTGCTCAAAATGGTTGACACACAGAAATACATTTGCAGCTCCGAGTGGTCCTACGAGGACAGTTTATCTGTGCAAACTTCCATTTCCCGTGGAGAACCTGAGGCAGGTTAGGGCAGCAGGTCACTGAGCAAAGGAAACCAATAGCTAACTTCATGATCTTCAGTGCAGGGCTGTAGCTATGTCCTCCAAAAGCTCATGGGTTGAAGCAATTCCCAAATTTGTCAGGTTTTGGTATTTGGATGCAGGACACTGGAGAGGTGGTGGGACTGGGCTCTGGGGTGGGGTTAGTGGCTTGATAAGAAGACACAGAACTGGCTTGGTCCTGCCCTCACGCTGCCTTCTGCTGTACCATCATGCAGGAAGAAGGCCGGCCTCGGATGCCGTCCCAGCCTTGCTAACCATGAGAAATGGATTCCATTTCTTTACAACGGCCGGTCTGCTGTCTCCTATTATAGCATCAGAGAATGAGCCCAGACTTGATGAGAGCCGTCCTCGCAAGCTGTATTAATGAGGAGCCCAGTACTCCTCTGTGTCACTTTGGTTCATTGATAGTTGCTGATACCTGCCAACAGCCAGTTAAACACTCAGACAGGAAGTTATGTAAAGTATCTGGCTGTTTCCAGGAAATGGGGTGAACGTTATAAAGCTAGAGAGTGATGATGATTGTACAATATTTTAATGTATTTAATAGTATTGATATTAACATTTAAAATATAATGATAAAATTTGATATGTATCTTTTAACACACGTTTTAGTAAATAGGGTCTGAAATGGGGACATGGGCATTGCTGCCAAAGAGATTGGATCTGTATTGAACAAATATTCTTCTTAAATATGTATTAGCAGGCCATCTTTATTATTTGATGAAAGAATCTGTCCACTTCCACCAGCTTCTGATCAAGTGGAGTTGGTGAAAAAAGTGAAGACTGATGGATTCTCGTCCATCTCTCAGCAACAGTCTTTTCTCAGGAGTCCAGATAGGCGGCAGCAGAGAAACGGTAGACAGGAAGACAAGGAACACGGAAAAAAGCAAACATTTTCTACTCTGTTGATGTACACAAAGTTAGGGAGGAGGGGGAAAGTGGGAGAGGGAGACAGAGGAGATAGAGGAGGAAGGGGGAGAGGAAAGGGAAAGGGAAATGGGGGAGAGGTGGGGGAGGGGAGGGAAAAACCAAAGATGAAGTATCAATAATACAGAACCTAGATCCTGAAGAAAGATTTTGTTGCTTGCAAAAGACCCGGAGAAACAGAATTTAAGAAAGTATAGTTGCGTTCTCAAGGTAAAATACTCATGGAAATATTAAAGAAGCATTTCCATTAAAAATGGTAGATATTTAGAACAGGTAATTGGTAATTTTGCTTTTCCTGCTTAATGTCCTAGACTACACACACACTCACACACACACACACACACACACCCTGCTTCCCTTTCTAGCAAGCTCAGAGCCCTCTCCTACTGACCTGTCAAGGTTGTCTTTTCCAGCCCACCCTCCAAAAAGGCCAGGGCCTAGAACAATGGCCCTGATCCCTCTTGTTTCTCCAACAGCCATTGACTGGAAGGTTCAATAGGACACAAACACCTAGAGAAATTCTAAGGTCTGGAGAAGTCTACAGATCTGTACCTTCACTGGAAGTCTCTTTTGTTATTTCCCTCAGAGCAAATATTGGAAACACCCTCCTCCACCTGAGAGGTTTCTCCACCATTCCCCTTTAAAGACAAGGACAAAGCTCATGGAGGTGCAACTGGTCTGAACCCAGGAGGTGCTCCTGGGCCCTCATCTGAAGTATAGAAGTGAAAACAAGGCACAGGGACTTGAAGCCACTTTCTTGGGGCCACATGAAGAAAGGCTAGATCTGGAAGTAGTCCTTGCAACTCAAGATCCTGTTTTAATTTTTTCAGTACATCATGTTCTAAGTCACCAAAAGAAGAGACAACACAGGTTCAAGCCTGGCTCTGTGTGAAGAGCTTCATCACTCTCAGATGTACGCCCATCCCTGGTGTCAGTTCTGAGTATGGCCCCTTCATTTGCAAAGGCGCCATCACAGACCTGTGCATATGGTTGCCCTTCTTCTGAAACTGGCCAAGGGTGACATCGTATCTACACCAAAGTGCCTGCAATTGCTGCTCTACCTCTGGAATTAGTCAAAGTTCCAGGTAGTAGACCTACTAGCCAAGAGGAAAAGCACAGTATACTTCTATGTCACTCCGAAGTTCTCTGCAGTGATGTTAAGGAGTTTCGTTGGAAGGTTAATAAAATCTCTGCTTGTTCCTTGTGAACTGTTATTCAGTATACACTGTGGAAGTCAGCACAACTTGTGGGCACTGCCAGAAGGAAATAAACCACATCCAGGACTCCACTGAAAATCAAAAGACAATCATGAAAGGGATGTAGGGGTTACAAATGAGTAGAAAATGAGAAGAAATAAGAGATTTAACCTGAGTACTCAGATGGCTATGGCCTTAGATGGCTGAGGCTACAGTTGTGACTCTGCCACTATTTTAGATACATTTCTTATATTTAAGGACATGATTGTGTGCAGTTCCTGGAAAGCATTCTTGAATCAAAATCAGTGGACAAATGAGGGAGCTAAATTGACATGATACAGGCATGGCTGTGATCCAAGATGATCTATTGGAAATACCCTGTGAAAGGGTACCAGGTCTTTATTTCCCTAGACTGACCAGAAATTTGATAGAGACTGTTTCTGTATGAGGGCATAATTGTAGGCTGAGTGATTTTTTTCACTGCTAAGGGAAGTTCTCAAAAAGTTCAGCTGCTATCAGTTCCAGCAGCTGGGGAATGAGCGCTTCTGTCCCAGCAAGAATATTGCCGTTACATACAGTGTCCATTATGATCCACCACTTATGCAACTGAGATCTAATTGTTTCTTGTAAGTATGAGGAATGGTATCATTTGGATTTGGCTTTCTTTTACTAGAGAAATTTAGAGAAGAAAGTTTAGTGGGATGTACTTCAGCTCCTGAGGCTACAACTGAACTTGAAGCCACAATGGGAGCTCACTTACCATCTCCTAGGACCAATTCTTAATTCTCAACACCCTCATCCAACATTTCCACTAGTGTCAGGAGATAACAGTGTTTTAGCTTAAACTCTCATTAGAGCTGGTGGTAACCATGTTTTCCTCAGGCCATGCCCACAGCTCTTGTAAAATACTTTCAAAACCCACAAGAGACTCACTGCTTTAGGATTCATACATTAACCCAGTCTCCCCTATGCCTTTTGTTGGGATTTTACAAAATACCTCCATTTTGCCACTGAAAGGAGAAATGGTTGATTCTGGCTCCCATTTTTAGTTACTGTAGGCCCGCTTCAAGGTAGAAAACATGGTGGAAGCATCTTGTGGAAGAATGCTGCTGAATTCATGGTGGGCAAGAAACAGTGTACAAAGGGAAGAGCCAGGGAGGGAGATCTAATCTTGCAGATTGTGTCCATAGTGGGTGGCTTCCTTTGCCCAAGACTTGCTTCCTAAGAGCAAGTTAGCAATGACTCCCTGAGGGTCCAGTCTTGTCCCAAAAGCCTCACCTATGAGTGCACGAGGCTCTTGGGGGGCATATAGATATAAATCACAGCAACCCTCAAAGCAGCCCAGGGAAAAGCAAACCCAGCTCAAATGTTAATTTTAGTCAAGATAAATCCTCTTCTTTGCAGAGTAAAAAACGTCCAATGGAATCAACTTTACCACAATGTCATGTTGGGGGAACGATGTCATGTTGAGTGCTCCTTTGGTTTCTATTGGTGAACAATGGGCAGCTGGCAATAACAGTGGTTGATGGCCATGAGAATGAGCATCATGTTATGCTGTAGGTAGGTGCTACTCTCACTATCATGGCCATGTTGCTTTCAAATCTACTGTGTCAACACTGAGTGGCTTTTTTTTTTTTTTTTTTTTGAGACAGGGTCTCGCTTTGTAGCTCAGGCTGGCCCTGAGCTCACTATGCAGCCCAGGCAAGCCTGGAACTCAGCAACCCTCCTGCTTCTGCCTCCCGAGTGCTGGGATTACAGGCATGAGTCACCACGTGTGGCACTGTGGTATGTGGTATTGATTGCTGGTGGGCGTGAGTCACCATGCCCAGCATTGTATGTGGTTACCAGGATCGAACTCAGGGCCTTGTGCTTGTGAGGCAGGCACTGAAACCACTGTGCTAAATCTCCAGCCCATGGCTAATTCTTTTTAAACAACATCTTTTTACCCCTTTTATTTTATTCAGACTACCAAGATCGGGGCAGTGCCAAGCTAATCACTCGCATGTGGTAGTCTAGTAATCACACACCTTTCACCCCAGCATCACATATTCCAGATTCAACTACCTCTGAGAAATTCCCACTTCATCTGCATGAGGCTTTGGGAGGACATCTAAACACAGCCTGCTCCTGACCCCTCCAAAGACTTATGTATATTCCTTTATGGAGAAAAAGCATTTAGTCTACCTCTAAGAGTTACCAAAGTTTTAGCATTGGTGAAAAGTCCAAGTCACAAGTGTCCTCTGAGATTTAATGTAAACTCTTAGCTGTGAGCCCTGCACAAATGAAAAAGAAAGGTAAACATTGCTAATATTCAGTGAGACAAGATAGATATTTCTATTCCTAAAGTTATAAATAAGGGATATAAAAGAATGGGGCCAAGGCAAACCCAAAATCCAGCAGGGCAAATATTAAATCTCACAGTTGCACTTCCAGAATCCCCTGCAATCTGTGAGAAGTTGTGAACGCCAAGGGGCTGGGTGGCTCCACCCCTGTGGCATTTTGGTGGTTGTAACTGCCATAGCTTCTCTCTTGGCCTGCTCTCCTTTCTCCTTGGAGTTTCCCTCTATGATCCATGTTCCTGGCTTCTCCAAACTTTTTGGGTCTCCACTGAACCTTTGGCTGCACACTCATAATTTCACCCACTACCTTCTCAGGGTCACACTGCCTGGTCTCCCAGGCCTTCTTCTGAAATATGGGTGGAAGCCTACCTGACCCCACCATTCTTGCATTCTGTGTGCACCTAAAACTAGCACATCGTGGATGATGCCACAGCCTTCTACCAGCTGGAGCAGTAGAAGTCAGTCTTCCCTATCTTTTACCTATAGAGTCCAGTACTTATGAACCAAGTCACAATTCTACAAGTTGACAGATTGGAACAACTTCCCTAGGCTGTCGCCATTTTGTACATCTTTCCTAGCCTGGTGCCATTTTAGAATAAGTTTCCTAGGATGCCACCATTTTGTACACATTCTCTAGCATGCTGCCATTTTGGAACAACTTCCTTATGCCTCTGCCACTTTGAAACATCTTCTCTAGGACACCATTTGAAACAACTGGCTGCAACCATTTTATACATCTTCATTAGCCTGGCACTATTATAGAACAGCTTCTTTAGGCAGATGCTGTTTTAGAACAACTTCCCTAGGATCCATTTTGGAAAAACTTTCCTACGCAGCCACTTTGGAACAATTTCTCTAGGTTGCCAGTTTGGAACAACTTTCCTAGGCTGCAACCATTTTGTATATCTTCATTAATCTGCCACCATTTTAGAGCAACTTCCTTTGGCTGGTGCCATTTTGGAATAACTTCCCTAGGCCACCACCATTTTGTACAATTTCCCTATGCTGCTGCCAATTTTGAACAACTTCTCTAGGACACCATTTTGAAACAACTTTCCTAGGATGCCATTTTGGAAAAAGCTTCACCAGGCAGCCATTTTGGAACAACTTCTCTGGGCTTTCATTTTGAAATAACTTCTCTAGACTTCAGCCATTTTGTACATATTCATTAGCCTGCCACCATTTTAGAACAACTTCCTTTGGCTGGTGCCATTTGGGAACAGTTTCCCTAGGCAGCCATTTTGGAACAACTCTAGGCTGCTGTTTGGAACAACTTCCCTAAGACAC